>JAULKM010123921.1:0-20489 GCA_032355605.1 Rubia tinctorum | reverse complement strand
TAAATGGCCTTGCGCAAACAGCAAACAAAATCAGGACGCATAAGATCTTTGTAACCAGCAGGCTGCTCCTTATAAACCGGGGAATCAATAACACCATTTAAGAATGCATTCTTCACCTCAAGCTGCCTTAATGGCCATCTACGAGTGACATCAAGAGACAAAACAGTACGAACAATAGACGCCTTCACTACCAGACTGAATGTATGATCATAATCAAAACCAGGTTACTGAGAAAAGTCTTGGGCAACTAACCTGGCCTTGTGTAGATCGAGGGAACCATTATATTTGTACTTTAAATTATACACCCATTTATAGCCAACATTTACACGAGGAGGTCGGGGAACCAACTCCCATGTCTGTTGGGCGCGTAAAGCAGCCATCTCTGAATCCATTGCAGCAACCCAGCCTGGATCCTTGACCATAGAACGATGACTGTGAGGCTCAGTCTTTGCAAATAAAACACTCAATAAGCCAGAAATATCACAATTAGAAAAATCCTTGGACCTTAAAGACCCAGTACGAGAATGAGTCGCCATCGAATGCAGGGAATAGGGGATCAAAACCGGAGAAGACACCGAGGCCGAGGCTGGCAACACGAATCCTGAGGTGGGATTGGAGTCAACGGACGATGAAGTCGGTGACTGTTGTGGAGACGGTGGGCAGCAACCGGCGGCGGACTGAAATGGTGGAGAGGTCGGCTGGAAGAAGCGCGCGACGTTGACTGGCGGCATGTGAGCTCCAGCAGCAGCGCCTGGCTGAACTTCTGGCGGCCGAGATGGCGACGGTGGATTCTCAAAAATTGCAGACAACATCGGCGGAGGCTGGTTTGTCGGCGCGTGGATGACACGTGTTGGAGCTTGAAGCGGCGCCTGAGTCCCACGCGCGGCCAGGAAAGGCGGAGCTGGCGTTGGCTGATGCATCTGATCTGCTGGAGAATCCACTGAATTCCGCAAAAATAAATTATCCAAAATAATGGGTGATTCCGAGGAGGAAGACGGTTCAAACACCTCTGAGGTAACCGAAGATGTCTCCAAAAAAATTGAAACATCCAGTGACAAAGCATCTGTAACAGAACCAGTACGGGAACCTGAAAAATAAGTTTCATCAAACCGAGCATGACGAGTGATGTATTCTCTCTTGGTAAGAGGATCAAAACATCGATAACCCTTGTACTAGGAACTGTATCCCAAAAAAATGCACGACATACTCCAAGGGTTCCAACTTGTGCGCCGAATAAAACCTCAAATATGGAAAAACACAACAACCAAACACATGAAAGTTGGAGTATTCAGGCGGAGAGCCAAAAATAATGGAGTAAGGAGACTGGCCAGATAACACCAGAGTAGGTAACCTATTAATGGTATAGACTGCAGTGGAAAAAGCATCATACCAGAATGAATGATGAAGTTCGGAGTGAAATAACAATGACAAACTAGTTTCGGTGATATGGCGATGCTTCCTTTCTGCACGGCCATTTTGCTCGGGAGTATAAGGACATGAAATTTGATGATGAATGCCCTTAGACGTAAAATGAGATCGCATGCGATGATTCACAAACTTGGTTCCACAATCACTCTGAAAAACTTTAATATTAGTAGAAAATTGATTCTCAACAAAGGCCTCAAATTGCATATAAACCTCCACCAAATCAGACTTACATCGTAGAGGAAATAACCAAGTAAACCGAGAGTGATCATCAATGAAAATAACATAATAAAGATACTCGGCACGAAAGACAACGGGTGAGGGTCCCCATAGGTCACAATGAACTAAATCAAATACACGTGGTGCGCATTTTAAATTATCATTAAAAGAAAGACGCTTGCCCTTAGTCATTTCACAAGAAGTACATAAATGAGGCTTTGACAACAAACTAGTAACTTACAGACTACCAGTTTTATTTAAAGATGAAATTACAGAAAAAAGGAACATGTCCTAACCGACTATGCCATAGCTCAAAGGAAGATTTGGCTTTATTTTAATTAACAAAAGAAACTAAAGCAGCACCACCGTAATCTAGAACGTAAAGACCTCCCTCACCGTGTCCTCGGCCCACGAGCTCCTTGATAACCTTGTTCTGGATAGTAAAAGAAGTGTCATCAAAGGAAACAACAACATTTAAGTCCCTTGTCAACTTGGCAATAGATAATAAATTCTTGGTGATATTTGGAACAACCACGACATCATATAAAGTAAGAGAATCAGAAATTCGGGAATTGCCAACATGAGAAATATTCAAAGCAGAACTATTACCAAAATAAACACGATGATTACCGTGATAAGGAGCTACGCTGTCCAAATTGGAAGCTGAGCCGGTCATATGATTAGTTGCACCATAATCCATGTACCAATCAGGAGTGACATTTAGTTGCTGATAATGTGACTGAGCTGTGTCCACGGATTTTTTAACCTTATCGCGAGCAACATGTGAAAGCTTGTAGCAAAATTCAGCAAGATGACCGAGGCGATGACACCACTGGCAGACGTAGCTCGGACGACCGGGTTGAAGTGGTGTTGCACGACCACCACCGTGGCTTCGGCCGCCCCATCCTTGGCCAAATTCGCGGCCTTCCTTGCTCCGATTCGCTTGTCGTGATCCCTCTTGAGAAACAAGCATAGGGAACCGGTCCAGAGGTAGACGAACAGGTTTTAAGGGAAAATTCTAATGCTTCAGCATCAGCAACAATGGTGTACAAAGGAGGTAAAGGATCTTCACCATTTGAGTAGAAGAATACTGGGAGAGTGTATCATTCAACCCACGACAAACTACAATAACAATATCCTCATCATTGAGGGAATGTCCAAGAACACGCAATTCATCAAGAATATCTTTAAAACGAGCATAATATTTTTGGACATATAGATTTTCTTGACGAACTCAATAAAAACGATCAGTGAGAAAGAGACGACGAGCATGAGAATTATTCTGAAATTTAGTAGCCAAGGGATTCTATACATGAGCAGCAGTGACCATACCATCAACTGCTGACATTGCAGAAGGATTCATGGATGAAAAAATGGCAGATTGAACAAGCTGATCTGTCTGGATCCAAGCATCACGGAGATTAGCATCGTCAGAAGCTTTGTCTTCAGATTCCTTGGAGGACGAGCTAGCGGTCTCCGGAGGGCAGACAATCATACCATCAACATAACCAATCACCTTGACAGTTCGTAAAACAGAAGTAACCTGAGTACGCCAGTGAGAGTAGTTGGAACCATCAAGCTTGATTGTGATGCAGTTGATCAACGAAGGAAGAGTGATTAACGTCATCGGGAACAGATCCAAGCATGAAAAAATAAATCAAATCGCACCAAACACACAGCAACCTTGTGAATGTCAGTGGATGACTGATGTAATTACTGTGCAAGGCTGGAGTAGTAAGTGCGGCGCGGGATCACAAACACCGGCACGTGAAGGTTACGAGGCGGCGCGTGATCCAGTAAGATGAAATCAGAAGCAGCGCGTGCGGGCGCGTGTGGTGGCGTAGATTTCCGATCGGCCGTGTTCGACGGCGCAGAAGGAGCGGCGGGTGGGCGGCGGCCGAGCGATCGAAAAATATGAAGGAGGATTTGGAAATTTAGGAAAAAGCTAGGGAATATTTAGAGAGACCTTACTGATACCATGATAGAATGTAAAACCCACAAATAGTTGTACATGTGTGTATTCATATATATATATATATATATATATATATATATATATATATACAGAGTACAAATGGGAATACAAGGCAGAATCAGATATCGAAAATGGTATATGCAAAACCAATTAGAAATGGTATTTCTTTGTTAACCTGATTCTAATAAATTTAATATTCTATTAATAATCAATAAGAAAAGGTAATTTTGTTTTATCTTGATTCTAAATCAATTATATCTATATTAGTTTTGATACCACAGATGATAAGAGAAACTAAGCTCGGTAGTCCAACATCAGCCAACCTAGTTGTCCACTATTCAGTGAGCGCATCAAAATGAAATCAGTTACGATAAGAATTGCAATTATGCATCCGTACGAGAGGGAGATATGAATTGCAATTATGCAAGGGCTCCTGTCCTATGTTTTGATTTGTGTGGGTTGTAACTTGATGCTATTAAATACTGCATTATGGTACAAATATCCACACATTGTTGGATTATCGTCAAAATGGTGCAGAAAGTCTCGGGAAAACCGCTCTGTTCGTAAGTTTATGGACTGATTACTGTACTTTTTAATTTAAATTTGTAATTTTTTAAAATAAAATCTGAACATTGTATTTTAAGTTAAAACAAGTAATAATGCGTATTTGAATGTGAAAATATAAAATATATTTTAGAATGTGTAGATTTAGTATGTAATTTAACAAACGCAGTTTAGAAGTTAAAAAAATACGTGAACAATCTATAAACTTATGAACAGACCACATGTCACGAGACCTACTCTAATTTATTTCTTCGCCTAATACATTTATGGATCTCTTTTGGCCATATGTGAATTCATCTTCACAGTTACTTTACTATTTATTTCTTCGCCTAATACATTTATGGATCTCTTTTGGCCATATGTGAATTCATCTTCACAGTTACTTTACTATCTTGATTAATTGCAAATTCGGTCCCCAAGTACGTTTGACATTACTTTTGTTCGATGTTTCACATGAATTACCAACTACTTCCTCTGGCCGATTTGCAGCCAAAAACGCCAACCTACACGCTATCATCTTCCTCGTTTTATGTATAGTTCAACATGTACTCCCTCCGTCCCAGATTAAATTACATAATAATCATTATCACACCATTGAAGAAACATGTTTGGCCATTAATGTGTTCACTTACGTATAATAACGGTAAATAAAAATTTGATATTTAAAAACTACTTGTTACAGTGAATTTAACAATGCCACATATGATAATATTGTTGCTCATATATCTATTCAAACATGCGGTCAAATTTTGATATAGAATAGTGCCAGAAAAGCAACTATGCAATATAATGGATGGAGTAACGGGGATCTAACTACTCCCTCCGTTTTTCTATTTATGACACCATAGGTTTAGTTGCTTGGATTTAGGTAAAGAAAATGAATGGATGAAATTGAATGTAGAAATTAAAAAGTAGAACGAATTGATGAAATTGAAGAAATCTTGCCAAAAATGGAAAGAGTGTCAAATAAAAGAAAACATCCATTTATAATAAGTGTGCCATAAATAACAAAACAGAGGGAGTAATTTATCTGTTTTATTGCAATTTTCATATAATGACATAATGGTCTCTTTCCCGTTAATTACGTTGAACAACATTGAGAAAACGCATGCATATCGCTTTTGGCACTATATAGCTAGGCCATATAACAACAATTTCAACAATGGTGTTTTTAGAAATATTTGCTATTTTTTTGAATATTTCAGCTCGCCTGTTGTTGGAGAGGACTACATGGATGCTGCTTGCAGGTAGTTGTAACTTGAGCAATAAAAAATTGAAAGAAAACAATGTTTTTTAGTATTGAGGAGGAAATTTGGGCTCAAGAGGAATTTGGTGGAAATTGAGGAGGAAAAATAGCAGAAAAGAATACATGATTTGCACATAAACTTGAGCGAAATGGAGCTGCGGCAAGAAGAAGGTTTTGGATCGACAAAGGCAAAGATAAAATTAAATTTGAAGAAGATTTGGATCAGATTTGGTGGTGATTTTATAGCTGGATTTATCACGAGGAATTTGAATTTGAATTTGAACTTAACAAGATTCTTATTTGGATGGAGATAAACTTGGAAACCAGTTTATACTTAATTTGGTTTGTATTTTTGGATGATCCACTTAGTATTTAAGAGGAATCATATAAGACTTTTAAATACGCAGTTTTATTCCATAGATAGGTTAGAATTTCTGCAGAAATATTTTCCAAATTTATTTCCAGAATTTGATCTGCCGCTAGGCCCGTCAACCCAACAATTATAACCCATTTATATATATTAACCCAACGGGTCATTATCCAATAAGTTTTATCCAATAAGTGTAAATATTATATGGATAACGGTTATCCATCGAGCGACTCGGCCCGTTTGACTGCCCTATTTGCCGCGGAGGGTTTAGTTTCCCGAACATAAACCGAATTATGGGGGTAATTTCTTTCTTTAGTTATAATTCTTCATCATGTTTTCAGTTTATTTCTTTTGAAATTTATCCATGCATATCATGAGTAACTAAGTCATTTATCTGCAGAGAATAATGAGTATTAGTTTATGAATCGTGAGGCCTAATTTTTTTTTATAATTGATTCTTATGTGTTCTTGATTGTTCTCGACCGGATTTATTTTTAATATGTTTAAGCCTTATCAACTTGAATAATGTTGGGATAATGCTAGTAAATCCCACCAATACATAATTGTTGGAAAGGGTTAGTAAGTAGCGAGTTCTTGTGAAAAACATATAAATGATACATATTGTAATAACAAGAAAGAGAACAATTAAGTGTGCATTACTATTTTCTTTTACTTTGGTAATTGTTGTATGAGATTCTATTCAGTGTTAATGCTATCAAGGTATGTATCTGGGTCAATGAATATTTTCTGGGGGTATCTTGGTAAGAGGAATGGTTGTTTAACTATAATTAATCAACCGTCGACAAGGTAAGAAAGAAAAGGGAAGGTTTAGCAAATACTTGCCGACCTATAACTGATAGATATGTAAGAATCGATTCATTATTGCGTCGATGATCGATGTTAACTAATGCAAGTTATTCTTAGCCAATCTCATTCTCTTATATTTCATTCTCATTTTAAAAATAATTAGGTTTCAATCTTAGTTAGAATTTTTTTGAATCTAAGGCGTGGAATCTACACGAAAAAGGTTTTCAAAATTAGTTGGTAAATTATATAATTATTGCTCCATTTCTCGTGGGATCGACTCTGCTTACCATTGTATTAATTTGATTTTTTTCTGAAGTGTGCAGATTATTATGGAGAGTAAAACAACACTCACAAAATTGATGTCGTTGTTGGGGTTGTGAGAAAATCCACCACTACTGGAAGAATTCATCAAATCCTAAATAGTGGTTGTCATCCCTTGATTAAAAAAATTGGAGCAGTTGGCCTTCCGTATTCGGTGGCTAGGGCAGCTATCCATCTACTTTATGAACCTTAACCAATAAGCACTCATTGGTTCATCATACTCTTACTTGATAATTGTGATTTCAAACTTCAAAGCATATGTTCTTGTGGTTGGAAAATAATATTCCAAGAATAACTTTTTAAGTTTGGACCACATCGAGATGAAGTTGGGTGACAGAGGTGAAAACCATTAATTCGCTGCTCCCATTAAGCTAAAGTGAAACACGCCCATTTTAAATTGATCTTCAGAAACAGTAGATGGGTTTATTTTGAACCTTACAAATCTTCACAAATTCGCTCAATTTTTTTAGGGATCTTCAGTGTTTCTCCCGTGGAAATTCGGAAGCACATTTAGAAATTCTGACTTGATTTTGATTAGATTCTCGGCCTCTAGTAGCCAAATGAGGGTGAGGGATCATCTTCACTATGTCTAAGTTCCCACGTGTATGGATTGTTTGGGTACTCCCTATGCTTCACATTTCCTTCAACTATGTCCATTTCACTATCAGTTTCCGATTCAGAGATGGTTGTTGAAACCGCAACGGGTCCTGTTTAGCCAAACGGGATGGTCACGATAGAAGCTGATTTGTGTTCTTTTGTTCTTTTCTGTTTTGCTCGGCTATCTTTTTTTTGGGTCGAACATTAAATCCGGCCTTGAAGATCTGCTCATAAACCAAGCACTAACACACATATTTGTAGGTAAAAATGATAGAAATTGACTTATCATTCTCTGGAAGCAGCCCCAACTTCAGCGGCTGCAAGCTTAGGTGTGGCAACAACAGTTGCGACATCGCACAGTAAGATTCACAAATTCAAGGTTTTCCAGTGACCATCAGGATTGTTGAACCTACAAATTTATAGGAGTTCGATGATCTAAAAATCCAGGAATTTATTTAGCGGAAAAAAGGAAAAAAGGTATGAAGCCAACTGTCAAGTAAGTCTTGTGGCGTTAAGAGCTATTGGTATATATGACTGTGTGCTGCATTATTTTTCTTCAATTGGTTGGCAATCTTTTGTCCTGTGGGATGTCACCTATTTATCAAGAACTTGCTGAAGAGTTTAAGGCCTAACTCCATAAGGATAAAGGCAACTTTGAATTGCTTATCATGCTCCTTACCATTTCCATAAGTGTTCGGTTCCTCCTTTCAACAACATCATTTTGTTGTGGTGTGCCAGGCATCATGTACTGAGCCATAATACCTTTCTCTTCGAGAAACTTAGAAAATGGTCTTGGTTCTTGCCCATTTTCTGTGTACCGGCCATAATATTCTCTACCCCTATCTGATCAGACCATTTTTTTAATTTTCATATCCTTTTGTTTCTGAACCTCTAATTTGAATGTTTTGAATACATCAAATGTTTCAGATTTATCAAATAAGAGATACAAGTACATATATCTTGAATAGTTATCAATAAAAGATATAAAATATCTATGACCATTCAAGCAAGGGGTAGAAAAGGGCCCACGTATATCAATGTGAATGATCTGAAGTAATTACAAACTTCTTTCGTCACCTTTAGTGGTTATGTTAGTTTGCTTACCCATTATGCAATCCACACAAGTACCAAGGTCAAAAAAACCATTTAAATGAGCAGTGCCAATAACTTTTTTATTTCTTAAAAGATTCATGGAAAATACACGAGAATAAGTGTCATATCTAATGATTGAAAGTCTAGAAAGAGAAATTAAATCCCTCGAATACAATGGAATATAAAAGGTGTACTCCAAATCCAATTGAAACCCAGTTATTCGAATAAGTCTAAATGTTCCCACTCCTTAAACAGTCGAGCACATCTTGTTTCCAGAATAGATGCATCGCTTACTTTCTTCGGCTTTCTTAGGTGTAGAAAGCTTTACATAGTTTTGGCAATGTGAATTGTATAACCACAATCAACCCACCATGTACTATCAGAAACCTCAGTAAAATTTGATTCATTACGCACAAAAGTAAGATTATATTTCTTTTCAAGTCATTTCTTATACTTCAGCAATTTTTCTTCCAGTGTCCCTTCTTCTTACAAAAACAACACTTGTCTTTATCGCCATCTTTCTTGAAAGAAACATCTTGCCTTTCTTTGCATTTCCTTTAGAATGAGTTGCAAGATGCACAGTTTCAATGGACTCATTTTTCAACCTTTGCTCCTCTTGAACACACATGGTCAACAGTTCTGTAATCGACCAATTTTCTTTATGCGTGTTATAGGATATTTTGAGCGGAGTATACTCAGCAGGATGAGAGTTGATAATGAAATGCACCAAAAATGACTTAGAAATCTCAACCTTAAGGAAGCTTAACTTTGAAGCAACATCCCCCATTTCATAATGTGCTCTCGCACTCCACTACTATAATCAAGAGTTATCGTAGAAAGCATTTTCATTAATGTGCTTGCCATAGCCTTGTCATAGGTTACAAATAGTTCTTCAATGGCTTTCATGTAGCTTTAACATCATCAGTCTTAGGGATTGCACCCCTAATACTTGGACTTATGCTGGACTTAATGAGCATCATGCTCAAGCTATTAGATCGCTCCCAACGCTCATAATTAGACCTCTCAATTGGCGTATTTGATTCTGTGGGATTCGGTGGAGCATTCTCACGAAGTGCCAGGTCTAAATCCATGCACCCTAGAGTCAAAAGGGCATTATCCTTCCACACATTTTAATTTTCACTAGTTAACATTGGAGTTGTTACAGTGTCAAGTAGCGCAGTAAAGGGAAGTACTGCAATTACCAAGGAAATTAACAAAATTACTATGAATCAAAATTGAATTAACAAGATTTAATTCCAAAAATATAAAGTGTATTCAAAACCTTTCTGTGGGTAGAGGTCACATTAACGCATAACACATAGAACATACCAACCACAATAGAAAACTAAACAATTAACACGAGAATTTTCCACACATGTGGGTATAGGGAAACTTTATAACTTTATGTTTAACTTTCTTTTAATCTTTATTTATTAAAAATGATTACTCTATTGTGGGACAAAGCAATTATCTCAATAACTTCAACAATAACCTTATTTTTGTGTCACCGAAACAAATGTCGAATATTTTAAAATGATGTGGCTATTTTCAAAATATTACATAGTAATAATAACAACAAAATACCTTTGGTCATACTTTAATAATATGATTATACACCAATACAAATAGTATTGCATAATATATACAAACTTTGAACATCTAAATATTTATAGAAGAAATTATAAAACATATTAATACATAAAATATTGATAAAAGTTACTAAATTAATTACAGAGTATGGAAATATATTATATTATCAAAAGTTTTTAATGATCAATATATGTACAAAACAAACATATGCCCCTGAAATTGCAATATGCAAAATTTGTTGAAAGTTTAGAAAATAGTTTCATTGTTCTATTTAAAACCTCATGTGAATGCATCACCAAAAGAAAACGTATAAATTAAATAATGAGGCATGAAGTTGAGAAAATCAAATAAATTTACTGCACACCAGATCATCAAAATTTCTTATCACAACTGAATGGCCAAAACCACCAATGTTCAGGTGATTTAGGGTAGATATAAAGGTGCAACATACCGAAAACCACAATGTTAAACAACATGATTGAAGGGTGACTCTGATACCAATTGTAAGACTAAATATACCCCCAGTCATACTGTTTAAACAACCGATTGAAATCCCCTACTGAGAGTTGAAAGAAAGTAAAAAAATGAGATGAAATGAAGAGAAAGGTTTCTGACCTATCACCTATTGTCTGAAGTTGTGTGTTTGGTGGAACATCAGAGGCTCTTATATAGGTTAGGATAGGACTCTCTCTAATGATAACTCTTTCCATTCCTTCCATTAAGAGACTTGCGTTATAAGAATAGCACCCAACATAACACCTCCACTAAAGGCTAGGTTTTCAACCTTCATCAATGGTAAGTACTAAGGTACAAAATGTGAATAACACCTCCATTAGAATGTAGTTTACAACTCACTTACTATCTTCATCAACGGTAAGTTACAAAATGTATATAACACCTCCATTAAAAAGTGAATTACTACTCACTTACTACCTTCATCGAAGGTAGGTTACAACATGTCAGTTTAATCAATCCCTTTATTACTTGATTTGATTTATGTGATACATTTATGTCTTAAGGAATTTGTAACACACTGTACTCACTGTAATAATAGTGAAAAATATATTTAAAATATCATTATTTTGATAATATACAATTGATATCTACAAACAATTTAACAGAAAAAAATAATATTAGAAATGGATCAATAACATAGTTCATCATTAAAGATACTCTAACACGGCTCACCAAAATATCAATGCACCGCAGATGAAGTCCATGTTTGCACCTCAAACGCTGCAATGCACTGTCGCTGAAAATCCATATTTGCACCCTACAATAATTTGAAATCTGTAACTGTAACTATAAATGATTATATATAGTTTTAATAATATTTTTTTAACTTAATTGCATTTCAATTTAGTTAATTTTATTTAATAAAATTTAACTGGATTCAATTATATTATTATTCTGTTTCACTTTTAGTTAAGTTAAACTCAATTTAATTTAAATAAGAGGACAACCTGACACAAATGGCATGAAATATATGAAGTGAACTCTAAATGGTAGTTTGAATATATAATGACAATTTTGAATTTTCATTATTTCAATAGATTTCATACTTTCAGTTCAATTCAATTCACATTTCAGTTCTATTCAGTTAATTTTGGTTTGATGAGTTTAGTTAAATTTAATTGTATTAGTACTATTCTTTAATTTGTTTATTTTTAGTTCAGTCAACTGAATTTAACTTAGTTCATATCAGATAAAAATAACATGATCTTATAGCATGGTCATAGTAAATTGGACAATCAATAATTTAATGTAAATTGGAATTTATTATAATTTTTAAATTTTAATTAAACTTTCAACATTAAAACTATTATATTTTTACACATGGTTAATTTCAAAAGGATGGTTTACTTTTTTTAAAAAAAATGCATAAATATGGTTTTATAAAGTTCTAACACCTTTACTTTGTTTATATGAAATTTTCCCTCGTTAATTAATATAAGAAAAAAGCGAAACCTCAACGAAACCAGATACTCCATATTGTAATACTACCCGTGTCCCAAAATTAATGACACAATTATTTTTTTCAAGTCAAATTTGTAAAATTTTGACCCTAAATAAAAATTAATCTATACATAATAAAAATGTCATGTGAAATGCTATTAGATTCATATTATTATCTATTTTCTAAATGTCAATATTTTATGCGGAATTATTATGTGCAGTTAGATATATTAACGGTCAAACATGATCATTGAAAATCATAAAAAAATAATTGTGCCATTAATCTTGAAATGGGGAAGTATTATATATAAATCTGAAAGGAAGAATATGAATATAATTGTTTAAACTGCAAATTAAAAAAATAAAGAAAAAAATTTCTGGTTGCATTAATCGAATCATAAACTTATAATTATTACACGTTGCACAATAATTTTTTAATATTGAAACTAAAACCTTTTACATTTCTATAATTTTAATTCAACCTCATCTTTTTATATGTTTATGGAAAGACGATATTTCCCAAAATTTTACCGGAGTTTAAAGTGGCCGCCGAAAATGGTTAAGGTTACGAAAAATTTCAGGCCCTGCATATTATTTTCCATTTTTTTAACCATGTTAATTAAAGAATAAATCCAGCTCGCAAAGAAATGAAAATAATTGCTACTTAGTATGTGAGATTACAAAGATGGCTCGAAACATTTCTAAAATAGCATATGTATTTACTGACAGTTGGACCTGTATGTTGCATATATTTTGGGGTATATGAACATATATAATGATGATAATAAATGTAGTTATAATAATATTTCCAAAATGTACATTTCGTTGTTTAGCTGTTGAGGTGGAGCAATCTATACATACGCGTGGCCTGTACTTCTCATTTATTTACGCTCTAATTTATTTTAACTTATTTCAAATAAATTTGAATTAATATTAATATAAATTCATTTTAATATACTATTATTAAAAAGTAATTTCATTTTAATTCATTTCATTTAAGTTTAATGAAAACAAAGTGAAGAAAAAAGAGTCAGAATCAAGCTAATAGGAATTCGTCCTATAAATGATAAATCTCTAGTTGCATAAGTGAAATTAGTTCGTTTTTAATTAAGATATATTTTTATTTAGAAACAAGTATTCCTTGTTATCCAGAACTAAATAATTAATTATATCTCTATTTTTTCTATTTTTTTCAAATAAGAAGGGAAACTCTTTTTACGCTTCACAATTGAGCTTCAATTGGTAGCATAGATAACACAATTAAGAAAGAAAGGAGAGTTTTTGTTTTATTATATTCCGCTTATGGTCTCCTGTTAGCTAGTCTAAATTTTAAACAGGAGCTTTTATGCATTTCTAATTCTATTATAATTTCATTGACCTATCTCTGAAAAAATTCTAAGAACCCATCTCTAATATATTTCTAGGGACTTTTCTCCAATTTTCCCATCATTTTCTCGCCAAATGCAATCTGCAAAAAAATAAAAAAAATTCAAAAAGTATTATTTTTAAATGCACAAAATCAATATGATCATTGAACTGAAAATCATAAACATCAGTTGCAACTAGCAAAACATCAATAGAAAATCATAAAATCTTGACTAAAAATTGCAGTAAAACATATTTTTAAAAATCAACAAAAAATGAAAAAACATGGGTTACAACTAACAAAATATCAACTGAAAATTTTAAAAAAATCACAAAGTGAAAATTATATAAGCATCAACAAAGATTAAATTATCAAAAAAGATTTTTAAAAAATACAAACATTAACATAAATCACCCAAAAGCTACAAACATCAATTCCTATCACCTTAAACTCACCCGGAAAATGAAAAACGTCAACATGAGAAAAAAAAATACTACAAACTTTAACCTATATCACCAAAAAAGCTACAAACATCAACTCCTATCACCTAAATCTCACCTATAAAATGAAAAATATCAACATGAGAGAAAAAAAGGTAAAAATATCAACCCATATAACCCAAAAAACTACAAAACATCGACTTATATCAACTAAAACCCACCTGAAAAACATCAAAATGAGAGGAGAAAATTAAAGACATCAACAAAAAAGTTACAGTACCTCAAGGGTATATATTCTTTACTCTGAAAATCATAAAACATGAACATTTCTTTTCAAAAAAAATACAAATATCAACCTATATCACCCAAAAGTTACAAACATCAACTCCTGACACCTAAAGCTCATATGGAAAATGAAAAATATCAACACGAGAAAAAAGGCACTACAAACATCAACCTATATCACAATTTTTTTTACAAACATCAACTTTTATCACCTAAACCTCAGCCGAAAAATGAAAATATCAACATGAGAACATAAAAAAACTACAAATATCAATCTATATCACCAAAAAATCTACAAAAGATTAACTCATATCAAATAAATCTCACCTAAATAATGAAAATCATCAATATGAGAGAGAAAAAAAAAAGCTACAAACATCAACTAAAAAGTTACAATATCTCAAGAAAATAAATTCATTTAAGAAAAAAGGTCCTTGTGGGATTCGAATTTTGGCCACTAACCTCAAAGTCCACAATATTTACCACTTCACCAAAAAAACCATTATTGAACATTCTCTTAGTCAAGTACTAATAAATCTCAACATGTACCTCAACAATATATTTTTTTCAAAAAATAAGGTCTATTGGGATTCGAAACCAGGTAACTAACCTCGAAGTCCAGAATACTAACCACTACAACAGGGAACCTTTGCTAATCAAACACTCAGTCAAATAATATTAAGTCTCAGTATATGTCTTTGAAAAAATAAAATACAAAATTAAATCTCACCTCTCGTGCGCAAAACCTTAGTCTGTTATCATCACTGCCGTCGCCAGGATCATTAATCTCGTGCGTGTTTGCATGCACGAGTCATCCTTTTCGTTGGTCGCATGCATATCACGCGCCGCGTGCATATCCCGTGCATCATGCATCTAATTACCGTTCTTCTTCATCCTGATCGCCTCGATGTCATCGTCCGAGTCTGCAAACCCTAGAGTCGTTGCCTCATCGTAGTCGTTCGACTCTGGAAACTTTGAATCACAAAGGCGTCGCGAATGCAGTGCGGAGCTAGGGCAAGGCGTCGTAAATTGCAGCGACGGAGCTAGGGCACGGTGTCGCATCAATCTCGCCAGCTTTGCATCGAGTTCGCCGATGGAAGAAGAAGAATTGCGGCGGTTTTGCGCACCGGCAGTTTCTGAGAACGAAGGACACAAAATGTTGGCGAGATTCTGTCGGATGCGGTGGAAATCTGGCGGTAACCGTCTGTCGGATGCGGTTTCATGTGGTTGCAGGTTTTCGATCGAAGTACGAGGAGGAAAGAAAAATGAAAATTTTAATTTTTTTTTGTAATATATAATATTTTGAAAATTGCAAAGTAGCTCGCTAAATTTATTATCATTTAAAAAAAAAGAAGCATCCCAAATAAAATTTACAATAATTGTACAATAAACTTTGGTCTTCTTCTCCGACAGAAAAAGAAACGCAGCGGCAGAGGTGCAGAGCGGCGGCAGTTGTCGGCGGAGGTGGCAGTTACCGGCGGGTTAAAACGGAGGAGAGAAAATTGACGAAATGAAAATTCTGAAAGTTTTGAATATTTATATAACTTTTTGATAATTGCACGCTAGCTCCCTAGATTTATTAGCATATATAAAGAAAAACCTCACCCAAAATCAAGACTTATATTAATTGCATAATAAACTTTGCCTAAAGTTTAGATTGTCTAAAACAAGACTTTGTGTGCTTATTTTAATTTTTAAAATACAATACTTAAATTTTATAAAAAAAATTAAACATTTAAGATAAAAAAATTAAACATTTAAGATAAAAAAAATTAGGGGTTTATCCACCTCACACTTCCGCTAATCATAACAACAAAGTTAAAGATTATTAATTTCAAATACAGTAGATAAGGGACTAAAACTTCACCTATATCTGCTAAAACTGCTGTTTTTCCTATTCGAAAGAGCCTAAGAAAATAAATGGGACAAATACCCTAGAAGTTAAGGAACACGTGTTGTACTTATAAACCCTGTGAAGCTTTTATGCAAGGTATGTAATTCAGCCGAGAAGTGGCGAGAACAGTAAAATATTAGAATTATGGGGCCAGAATCCAGAGAGATGGTCCCCAACACGCAAATTTGTGAGTTTGCAGTGGAGGCGCTGTCACCGTATGGCAGTTGGGCCGGAGCCGTGCCGTGGCGACGGCAGGACCATGCTCTCAGCTGCAACCACTTAACATTAACAATCATGAGGACCACCCTTTACTCAGATCATCATGTCATTTTAAGCTGCCTCCTCAACATTTCTCACTTCATTTCTGTTGGACTAAATCAATTAGAAGATTAGATTTGATTCTATTTTGTTTAAGAGTTATACTTGTACTCTTCTACCTTCATGTTTTGTACTCTATTTATTCTCCTGATCATCAATAATAATCATTACGGGAAATCATTCTTTCATGGTATCAGAGCAAGTTCTGATCCTAAATCCCTATTTTTTATAAAAAAAATCAATTCAACCGCCTCCCCCTCTCTCTTTTCCGGTCAAATTCCGGCACCTCTGGCAAAATTTTGGCACCTCCGATCCTATTCAGACTTCAGGTTCTCTTCTCCGGCCCGACTTCTTTCTCTCCGGTTCCACTACTTTCCCTCGCCAGTCATCGTTCTCTCCGGCGGCAAATCTTCAGAAACATGTCTCCTCCGTCTCCGGCATCATCTCATGCCACTGACCAGCAACGTTATATCTGGCCTCATCTACGGAGTTCTTCTGGCTTCATAGAGTTATATTCGCCATTCCCGATCGGCCATTTATTCTCCGAGTTCACGTTGTTCCTGATCCGGCGAGTTCGACTTCATCATTATCGGTCGAGATATTTCTTGTTTTATCATCTCCAATTCCAGCACCCAGTGTTTGTCGCGCGTCGTCTCCGGTGGGTTTCCGACCACTTCTTCCTCCATCGGTGCCCAGAACAGAGCAGAGGTCTTGCCCGCGCGTGTATAACATGCACGTGTTGTTGAGGAAGACGCGTGAATGATATGTGCGTAGTAGCTTTTCAGCGTGTGGATTCCACTCACGCGTTGAATACATGCGTGCTCATTCATCCTAACCGCGCATTGCACGCTGCCATTGTCCATTTTGCGAGCAATTATTTGGATTCTGGAGCATTGCTCATTCATCCTAAGGAATCTTCGGCAACAATTATTTCAATCAGTTATGGCATTTTCCATTTCAAGCAGATTTAAGCACCTTGGCTCCAAGTGGATTTTGGATTCTGGCGCTACAAAACACATGGCATCATCTCCAACTGTTCTTGATCGTGTGACTCTTTACAATGGTTCTGCTCATGTCTCTGTTGGTAATAGTGCTAAACTCTCTATTACACACGTTGGAAATTCTTGGCTTTCTAAGTCTTTGCCTATTTATGATGTGCTTATTGTGCCTGGTATCACTAAAAATTTGCTTTCAATTAGCAAATTGACTCGGGATTTAAATGTTGTTGTCTGCTTTGATGATCGTTCATTTATTATTCGGCATAAAATCACTAGGGCAACCCTGGGTCACGGTCATGTTGAGGATAGTCTTTATGTCTTAGACTATGGTGCATCTGTTTTACTGTCTACTGTGGAGTCAAATAAGTCGCGTGCGTCTTTTGAAATATGGCATGCTCGACTTGGTCATGTTCCACATTCCGTTATATCTGGTTTGTGTGCTTCTGGATCCTTAGCTGTCTCATCAGTTTTGCCTAAACCCACCCTTTGTAAATCTTGTGAAAAGGCAAAAGGGAAACGTTTATCTTTTCATACAAATGATAAACGTGTTGCTAGGGTACTTGATCTGGTTCATTATGATTTATGGGGGTCTTCTCCTATTTTATCTGCTGATGATTTTTCCTACCATGCCATTTTCATTGATGATTATTTTAGGCTATCGTGGTTTTATCCAATGTTCCGCAAGTCTTATTTCTGGGATGTTTATCGTCAGTTTGAGGCTTTTGTGGAAAACCAGTTCTTGTCCACCATTAAGGTGTTTCAGAGTGATGGAGGGGCTAAGTTTGTAAATGGTCGCTTACGCTCTCACTTTCAGACAAAGGGTATTCATCATCAAATTTCTTACCCATATACTCCGGAGCAGAATGGTCGGGCTGAGCGCAAGCATTGCCACATTACTGAGATGGGTTTGTCTATATTGAATCACTCTCATGTCCATCTCTCTCACTGGTCCGATGTCTTTGCTGCAGCCACTTATACCATAAATTGGTTGCCTACTCCTGTTCTTGGTGGAGATCACCATATAAGGTTCTTAATGGTCGGGTACCCATATATACCAATTTTCATGCCTTTGGTTGTCGGGTCTTCCCATTCATTTGCCCATTTTTCGACCACAAGTTGTCTCCTTGCAATATTCCATGTGTTTTTCTTGGCTACAGCTCGTAGTATAAAGGTTTTTTGGTTCCTTGATCGCACTACTGGAAGAATCTATGTCACTCGACATGCTCGTTTTGATGAGACATGATTTCCATTCGCTCCATCCATTCCTTCGGCGAATGGTTCTCTACCTTCAGTGCTAGATGTTTCTAGTTTTCTTGATCCTGATTCGGAACCTCTTTTGCTTCCAGTTGCTCCTATGCCGACCACATCTCCTTCAGTCCCTTGCTCCATTTTTGCCACAGATCCGTCACTCGCACCTCGACAGGCTCCTTCTGCCTCTCTGCCGGTCAGTCTGCTTGCTCAGTCTCCGCCCAGCTCGGCTGCTTCTTCACCAGCCTCCTCGGTCGGTTCTACTCCTATGGTCTCTCCTCCTCGGACTCGCACTCATTGCGTGGCCACCCGATCGGCGACTGGAACTATTTAGCGCAGAGATTATTCAGATATTATCGCTCATGGTCTTACTGGTGCCTTGCTTGCTCAATCTGAGCCGACAGATTATCGCACTGCTCTTCAGGATCCGGCTTGGGTTACCGCCATGGATGACGAGATGGCGATTCTTCATGATCAGCAGATTTGGGATTTGGTGCCCCGCCCTTCAGACGCTAACATCGTTGGCTCCAAATGGATTTATCGGTTAAAGTATCGATCAGATGGTACTGTCGAGCGTTATAAAGCTAGACTTGTGGCACATGGTTTCTTGCAGATTTTGGGTTTTGATTTTGACCACACTTTCAATCCCATGGTCAAAGCCTCTACTGTTCAGACGGTTCTCACCATTGCCACGATGCGTTCCTGGTCACTTCATCAGGATATCAGGATGCTCCGGTCTCGATGGCGTTCTCACCATTTCTTAATGGCGTTCTCGATGCTCCGGTCTATATGAAGTAACCCGTTGGATATCAGGATCATGTTCATCCAGATTATGTTTGTCACTTGCGAAAGGCCATTTATGGTCTTAAGCAGGCCCCTTGGGCATGGTTCCAGCGTTTTAGCACTTATTTGATTCAGCTTGGTTTTCAGTGAAGCTCAGCCGACACTTTTTTATTTGTTCTTTCGAGAGGGTCTTCGTTACTGTATCTCCTTGTGTATGTGGACGACATCATTCTTACAGGAAACGACACGAGAGTTTGGGATCAAGGATCTCGGTGCTCTTCATTACTTCATTGGTCTTGAAGTTTCACCTACTTAATTAGGTTTATTTCTTAGTCAGGCGAAGTATGCTCGAGATATCCTGACTCGAGCTGGTATGTCTGACGCTGCACCAATTTCCACGCCCTTTGTTCCTGGATCTCAGTTGCATAGTTCGACCAGTCTACCGTTCAAGAATATGACCCTGTATCGTTCTCTTGTTGGAGCTCTTAAGTACTTGATCATCACTCGTCCAAACTTGGCCTTCTCGGTCAACACAACCAGTCAGTATCTTCAGGACCCCAGGGATGATCATTTTGCGGCAGTTACGCGAGTTCTGCGCTATGTTCGAGGTACACTTCATTTTGGCCTCACATTTCATTCTGCTAGTTCTCCTGAGGTGTTGGGGTATTCTGATGCTGATTGGGCTCACTGTCTGGAGAATCGTCGATCTACTTATGGACATATAGTCTTTCTTGGTGGGAATATTTTTTCCTGGAGTGCTAAGAAACAGCCCACAGTTTCTCGTTCCAGCACTGAGTCTAAGTACCGAGCTCAAGCCAACACTGCTTCAGAAGTTGTTTGGCTCACTCACTTGCTTCGTGATCTTCGAGTTCCTTTGGCCGGTCCTCTGTTGCTGTTATGTGACAACAGTAACGCTAACTTCTTGGCTCAGAATCCAGTGGCTCACAAGCAGGCGAAACACATCGACATCGACTATCACTTTGTTCGGGAGTTGG
>JAULKM010123912.1:0-20491 GCA_032355605.1 Rubia tinctorum | reverse complement strand
TTAGAGTTATATTAGAACTAGTCTACCTTCATGCTTTGTACTCTCTATTTATTCTCTTCATGATCAATAATAATCATCACGGGAAATCATTATTTCAAAAACATCAACTGATAATCATAAAAACATCAACGAAGCTTAAATTATCAAAAAAATTAAAAACTATAAACATCAACCTATATCACCCAAAAGCTAAAAACATCAATTCCTATCATCTAAACTTCACTGGAAAATGAAAAACGTCGACATAAGGGAAAAACACTAAAAACAAATCAACCATATCACCAGAAAAAACTACAAAGGTCAACCTCGGTCACCTAAAACTCATTTAGAAAATGAAAAACATCAACATGAGAAGGAAAAAAGTTTAAAATATCAACCCATCTAACCCCAAAAAAACTACAAAACATCGAAAATTGAAGAAAAAAACATCAACAATTTTTTATTAAAAAAATACAAATATTAACCTATATCCCTCCAAAAAACTACAAACATCAACTCCTGAAACCTGAACCTCATTCGGAAAATGAAAAACATCAACATAAGAAAAAAATACTACAAACATCAACTCCTCCAAAACCTCTGCCGGAAAATAAAATTCATCAACATGAGAAAAGAAAAAAACTACAAACATCAATCATTATCACCCAAAAAACTACAACACATCAACTCATATCAATTAAATCTCACCTAAATAATGAAAAGCATCAATATAAGAGGAAAAAAAGCTACAAACATCAACCAAAAAGTTACAGTACCTCAAGAATAAAAACTCTTAATAAATAAAGGTCCTATAGGGATTGGAACTAAGGTTAGTAACCTCATAGTCTATAGTAAAACCATAAAACCAGAGACACATTACCAAAAAATACTCAATCATATAATATTAAATCTCAACATGTACTTCAAGAACATAAATTCTTCAAAATAAAGGCCCTAAGTGGGATTCGAACCCTAGACCCCAATCATCAAATAGAAAGCCCTAACCACTAGACCAGATAACCTTTACTGTTCATAAACTCAGTCAAATAATATTAAATCTCAGTATATCTCCGAGAAAAAAATACACAAAATTAAACCTCACCGCTCGAACGTAAAATCTCATTTTGTCCAACAACATCGTCGCCAATGTTGTCGTCTGTCGTTCACCATCATTGCATGTTTGCACGCTTCAGCTTCTTCTTCACGTAATGCGTAAATCTCACGCTCGAGCTTCTTCTCTGACATTCTGTACCAACTATCACCGGGAAACGTCGATTCATCCATCGTTGAATCGTCAATTCCTCCATCGCTGAATCATCGATTCCTCCATCGTTGAATCGTCGATTGTAATGCTGAAAATGTCGATGCCCTAGCTCCGCTGCGATGCCCATGCACTGAAACCCTAGCTGAGCTGCGACGCCTATGCAATCAACCACTGCGACGCCTCTCTAATCAACAAGCTATATCGATTGATAAACTTTGATCGACGTTGATTGCAGCAGCATTGATGAAAAAGGTGGTGCAGAGCTTGTTGATGAAGACATCGGAGTTCAGAGCGGTGTCGCAGAGCTTGTTGATGAAGACGAGTTTGGATCTTCCGCCATCGGTGCCCTAGCAGTAGTGAACGATCTCACTGGTGACGCAGAGCGGTGGTGGCACATAGAAGCAGAGTGGTGGCGCAGCATCGCAATGATCTCCCCAGTGGAGGAAGAAGAAGCACGGTGGTGGAACGGTAGCAATTGGCGGTGGTTACAGATTTTCGATCGGAGGAAGAGCATTTAGATTGGAAACAAATTGATAATTCTAATATTTTTGTGATATTTATAGCACTTTGATAATTTCATAGTAGGTCCTTAAATTTATTAGCATATTTTTTTTAAAAATCTCATCTCAAATGAAACTTCTTATAATTGCACAATAAACCCTGGCATAAAGTTTAGGCTGGCTAAAACAAGATTTTGTGTAATTTTATATTGTCAACAGTTTAAAGAATTTTAAACGTCCTAATGTTGTTGAAACTTGATATTTATCACAATAACTATCAAATAAGCTACATAACAAGATTATAGTTTCGTGTTTTAAACAATAAGACTAAAATAAGCAAAACACCCAAAAAAGTTCATTGTCCAAGTCAAAGAAAAGCAAATAAATGAGCATAAAAATTAAATGGAAAACATCAAAGTTGAGCTTGTATCCTCGCCGGAGCAAACCACCTTCACACCGATCGAGATGCATCAGCTCCAACACCACCGTCCAGTTCCACCTAACAGCCATATCAGCTAAGCCGTCATCCAGGTCTCCGTTAGTTCCACCGTGCCACTGAAGCTCGAGAAAGCACCACCGCCCGGCACCACTCCTCAGCTGCGTCATCAACGGCGAATACGCATGGCAGCGTACCAGCCCACAAGCTCCAAGTCCATGCTGGTGAAACAGAGTTCAGTAGTGCCACACACCGCAGCAGGTCAAGATGTACCACCACCTTAGTCGATTTCAGCGCCAGCGACAAAGCTATGCGCCACTTCTCACCATCAGCAGCGGAACTTAGGGGGGGCGAGCCGGTGCGGGCCCCACCCCCCAAACCTCTGGTGACCAAGGCTTAATTTACTGTTCCGCCCCTGCCCAGCCCCTCCTAGCCCAGCCCCGCCCTAGCCCCGCCTTGCCCCGCCCTGCCCCGCCCCTTCTGGGATTTCTTTCTAATTCTGCCACTGCTCACCATAGTGCCGGCGAAGCGAATTCGGCGACAACCTACCTTCTACTCAGCCCAAACCAGCATCTCGCAACCCAGCTGAGCTTCTCCACCATTCGAGTCTTATCATCACACTTCCTCCTGACCTGGCTGGGTTGCGTAGATGCCTAAACCACCAGCACATTCCGGAGCAAAACTTTCTATAAGTTTCCCTTCTTCTGCAGACTTAATTTTGGTTTTAAATTTTAGTTTAGGTTTGTTCTTCACAATATGCCCTTACACTTATATTAAACATGCTTGAGGGCAAGGAATACTTAAGTGTGAGGAGGTATGTTTGTTTATTTGAATTTGACTTTTATGTTAAACTAAAAAAAGAAATTTACAGAAAAAAAATGAATTTTGACATCGAGTCATTTATTCAGCACTTGAATCTTGATTGCTATTGTTCTTGAGATGGACTGGCCTTGATGGTTATATATTTCTATTAATAAACATAGTATTTGATGCACTCTGAAACCACCAGGAGGAAGTCGCCGGAAAGGATGGAGGCACCGGACAAGAAAGCTGAAGAGACGATGCTGATGGTCGATCGAAGGACCCGGGAGGAAGGTTGGAGAAATGACATACAAATGAGGAACGCCTGAGAAGGGGGAAAGGATTCTTCTGGAGAGAGACCCGGACTGGTGACGAGAATTTGACCCAATTTTTTAATTTTTAAAAGAAAAATACATTAATTCTTTAAACTTAAGGCTCTAATGAATTTCCATGATAAAGTGGAATTCACCGTGGTTGTTGGTGTGTTTAATTCAAATCAATATGTAGAAGTACAATTGACTAAATACTAAGTTCTAATCTATACATCGTAGGGATATGTGATATCAATCACAATCAATCAAACTCCATCATATTTTCTATCATATCCATATCTTTTTTTAAATATTATATTACCCATCATGTATCAACCCATCCGCCCATTTATCATCCCAAATTAATGGCTTAGTTTTGAAAAATGTAATCTTTTTATAAGTTGTGGAAACCAATATACTTTTTAACTTATATATGGTAATTCTTTACTTGAATTTTTTTTACAGTATTTCTTAATTTCACATTCATATATATTTTATTACGTCTGCAATTTAAAATATATAATGCTTAAGTTAAAATTTTAGATTGTCAAACTTAAAATGTATCGTGATTACTTCATTCTTTATGGAAAAAACAACCTTTCATAAGGTGCGCTCTTGATAAATTTAGAGCAAAATGTTTCATGCTAAAAAAATATTGGTATCTTAAGTTGAATTTATTATGTCCGCTAAGAATGCTTTTTGATGACCTTATCACCGAAGGGATATTATTTTCTTGTACAAGGGGGAGAATATATTTGTCAGGGATCATAAGTGTTAAAATTGAATATGTTTGTCAAGGAGGTAAGTGCATGCATGCTATCCCTGAAGTACCGTCTTGATCGTTAGACTCTAACCTAATTGGCTAGTCGTGTAGTAAAATACATGTTAGGGACGCTAATTGATCCTTAACGAGGGGAAACCTTCGCCTTACCCCGATAGAATGAGCATATTAGTTTGTAGCGACTAGGATTGTTGTGTAGCGATCAGTGTCGTGTCAACCTTAGAGTCAACACAAGAGGCCACTTCCTTTGCCTCTTTGGGCCTAGGAATTGGTGTCCACAGTGGAGTGTCCGGGACATATTGTCCTCACTTTCATATCTAACAGTTGAGACCTACGGAATGCTTCGTTCCTTTTAGCGGGAACTCGTTAGCATTGGGAGTGAGATTGATGGGGAAAGAGGAGCGGATCCATAGTTCGATTGATGCAATTTCTAAATTACGGAGGTGGTCTGGCAACTTCTAAAAGTGGAGTCGAACCTTTGTGTGACAGATATTGGAAATTCCCAACTATCTCCACACTATGTGACATAGGTATGAGATAGGTTTATATGTCTTACATTTAATAGAATCTAGGATCAAAGTCATCAATTGTTCAAGTTACGCAAATATCCCCAAGGCTAGTTAATTATAGTTTAATCTCTCTTGTTAGCATGTTCATTAGTTGTTAGAAAACCTCTCCCCCCCAATCATATGTATACAACACTAGCTATTCCCACCACACAATCAGAGTGACGCCCGATTTTGGGTTGTGTGTAGTTAACTTACAAAGTCTAGTATCTCTGTGGATGACCCCGGACTTGCCACTAGCTACTCTATAGTTGTTAGTAGTGAGCAAGAGAGCAACTTATATATTTCTATCTTTGTGAAACACTCTGCGGGTTAAGCTCTCCTGCAAGGTTTTGTACGACCCCGCGGGGTGCGGATCAAGTATCTCTTTCTCTTCGAGGGTGGACTTGGTTTTCTCCACCATTTGATCATCTTCTTACACTTTCTCCGTCTAGGCTTCCTTCATCTCTCTCCGATTCCAAAATTTAAAAGCACTCACATTTCTTGGATTGATTTTGGGTTGGGAAGGTAACTTGTTGGAGTCTCTTTCTTTGAGTCAGCTAACTAAGGTGGCCAATTTCCCACCTTGAACCTCAAGGTTCTTAATGCTTGAGAAAGCCCTCATGTTTAATTCTTTACCTAGTTCTCTCCGTGAAGATTTCATTACTCTTTGTGACTTGAGCAATGACCTCCATTAAATCATCGCACTCCAACTTGTAGATGACCTCACGGTTGTTTGAAGTCCCCTCACCCTTAGGGTAGGGTTGTGAGTGATCACCTACCCGGTTGCACCCTTGTTGTCCACCCCTATAGGCATTGCCTTGTTCTTGTTGGTTATTACGCCAGCAAAAATTAGGGTGGTCGTGGTCGTGGTAGTGGGGAGTTTAAGGTGTTGGTGTGGGGGTCTTGATTTCGGTTGTCTCCTCCTTGGTTCCCTCGGAACCCTTGTGGTTGCCTTCTACCAAATTTTCTATTTCCTCCTTTGTACTCCAATGCATTGACCTACTCAAACTCATCTGCCACCTAGGGACACATATTTGTCGGGTGTTCTAGGCTAAAAACTCCACACGCCTTAGTTTGATAAACTCTCTCCTTCATAAACTCTTTCATCATAGAAGCAAGAGCGTGGAATTGCTCCTCCAATTTTTGGGGAGTGAGTTGGCTCATCAACCACCTTAGTTGATGGAGATGCCAAGACGACTACCACCATAAATGAACACATTCCACGACTTGATCAAACATTCAAAGGTTATGTTCGGGATCCTTTAAGTGACATGGATGGACTGATGACAAGGTCAAGAACAAATCTTAGGGATGCGGCCTTGAATGCTTTGATGGATCAACTTCATGATGAAGAATTCAAGAATAAGTCAGCTAGGGCTTGGATTAATTATTCAAGCTTGTCGATTAACTGAAGACGTCATAAAGAACACTATACTCTTTTTCCCACGGGGTTTTTTAATGAGGTTGTGTGACCATTGTAAACTATTGTAACATTATTTTATTTCATTTCAATAACTCGGTCATGTGAGCTTATGAAGAGTTAATATTTTTTACCCATTCCATTAGATTTTTTGAAAATATGGTGTTTTATTCTGATTCGAATTAGATTTGATAAGATTAGATAAGATAATATTCTTCTAGACTTATTCTTGAAGAAATCAGCCATGATAGGGTTTTAAATAGGTTTTTTTTAGTTAGATATGGTTTTAGCTTCTTAAAGCTACCATAATTCGATTAAGTTTCCAATTGTGTTTAGGGTTTTTTGGCCGATACCCTCCCTATAAAGAGAGGGGTTGTCCAACATTTTTTTATCACCTTTTTATCAATCAAATATTCAGAACTTTGAGTTATACTCATTTCTTGCAAGCGTCTTCATTGTTCCATAATCCTGCGGGTTAATTATCAATAACCTAGTGAACTAATCCTGCGGACTAGTTAGTGAGCAAGACAATATTATATTACCATGCGGGCTATAGTCTGAACTTTGTGCGGCATAAGTAGGGTTTTTGAAATCCCTATTGTTGTCAAAGATCTAAAATTCCGCAATTCAGAGTCTTTGCAAGGAGATTCATATCAGTTGGTATTAGAGTAAAGCGAAAGATCCTTGTGGCCGAAAATCTTTAGGGGCTTTGAGTTTCTGCATTTATTTATTTTCAAAATTTTATTTACAAAATTATAAACTTTTTTTTGTCACATTTTAACTATGTTTTTTTGATATTTCTTAGCAGGAGGATTGAATCAAGAGTTGAAGGTCATTGAAGGGTCCGAGAGTTAGAATACTTCGGTATTACTATCCGTCTTCACCTTCTTCAATCAAGTCAGGAAGACGCCGAAGGTTCTGAGCGTTAACAAGTATTATCCGCCTTCACCTCCCGGTCAGTTTCTTAGTTTTAGGTAGCTTATACAGTTTATGCGCTTGTGATATATTTCTTCAACACTTCTGAAAAGTAATTGCATGCTCATAATCTTATTCATTTTTTTATCGTTCTTTGATTCCGTAATCTTGAATTGTTATTTGATTCTTGATTACACCTTTTTTTTAAATGGATCCTTTTGTGTCTTTTCTAGATATAGCTTCATATTCTAGATCCTTACGATCTTGAATAGCTCGAAGTTCATTTGAATCGATAAGAAGTTGTCGCAGTTTTCTTATTCCAAGTTTTACATAGGCTTTATTTGTTCCAAAGCTTTTCGAAAATCAAGAAAGGGTAGCAGATTTTGTGATTTCAAAATCGGAATTTGGGATTTGGAAATCAGAATTTTGGGGCCTTTTTGCAATTTTCAAAAAATTGGGGATGTTTTGCAATTTTTAACAATTTGGGGAATTGCACACGTTGGAAAACTTGGGGAATAAGAATCAAATTTTTGTTATATATTTTTGAAAAGTGTTGAATTTATAGCTGAAAAATAAAGAAGAGAAAAAGAAAATCCAACTTGAAAAAAGAAAAGGAAAACAAAATCCTAGTCGAAATCGGAAAAGTTATTTTCTTTGTATTTGGGCGTGGGAATTGGAGCAGAAAAATACCTTGGGAAGAAAGTAATCAGGTATTTTGAATTCAAGGACGGATTTGGATTTAGAGTCCTATTCCTATTTGGTTTCGGGAAAATTTTCTTTAATTCTCGGAAGTTATTGAAACCTATTGTTATTTTGATCATAACTTCTTCGTTACAGCTCCGATTCGTGCCATTCAAATTTAATTTTTTTCCTGATTCTTTTTAGAATTTGGAATTGTAGATCGTAGATCCCAATTTTGAGTTTATATATTTTTAAATTTCGAGATAAGTTCTGCAATACTTTACTCCTATATTGCTTTAAATTTGCGGTAAAGTGATCGATGGCCCTCATATTAGCCTTTGCCTTATGATTTGTGAGCTATATACACTTGGTGAGAGAAATTACCAAAAAAATGAAGAGGGTACGATTTTTATTACTAACCGTTTATTTTCTTAGCAGTTTAGCGGAGATGGAGGACGATATTCCATTCGTCCCACCTGTTGTTGGCGATCCCAACAATTTCCCACTGACCAACGCGTCCAGCAGTAGTAGATGTGTTGAACCACCATGGGATGATGCTACGTATAGTTGGGAGCAACATCGCTTCAAATTGAATTATCCTGTTGATACCGATCGCATTGTTATCACGATGAATGCACTTATGAGTGAGGTGCAGCGATTGGCGAGAAATATTGACACCATGGAACCACCTACACCACAATCCATGGCCAAGAGAAGTGATCCTAAAGGATATGTTTCCAAATTCCAAAGATATGGTAGTTCCAATGAATAATTAAATGAATCGGAAAGGCGATCACACCGGGGAACTTCAAGAAGGCATCGCCACGAAAGACATCATGATTCCCAAAGGAGAACACAAGATAGCGCGAGTTCAGGTTCTAGCTCAGATTCTGCATGAGAAATCAAGGGTTTGAAGTATGATATCCCTCAGGTTTGAAGTATGATATCACTCTAAAAAATGCTCTCAGATTTAACTCTAGTACAGTAACTCATCTGAACAGTCTTCCCTTGCCAATAACGGCTAATTTTCAAATACAAACACTGTATATTCCTCCTGTCACCACCGCCTGATGGCGGCTCCACCGCACGATGAGAACCTACCCCCACCTCCTCTCTCCTATCTTCAATCATTACTCAACAATCCCAACGTTCCCCACACCCCCACTCTGATCACAAACACAGCAGAGATTAATCTACACCTTCTTTTCCACTACAAAGGAGAAGCGGCATGTCTATTTCTACAGGCGGAAATAGAATTGATTTCTATGACATTCAACCATGCCCTTATCCAAAAAAAATCGTAAAGGACGACCACCTCCGGAGCTGATACGAAAGGAAATGACATCCATGGGATTCAAAGCTGAGTTTCAAGTTACATGAATGGATTTCAGACACGTGAAGATTACTTTTAACCTACGAGAGGACAGACAGAGAAGCTGGAGTAGGAAATACTGGAACATCGAGAATCACTCAATGAAGGTTACAAAGTTGTCAGTTGATTTTGATTTAGATGAAGAACCATCCTTTATTCCAGTTTGGGTCAATATTGAACTTCCCCCTTTACACTACTACCACCCCCTAGCTCTTAAATAGATTGGTAATGTTATAGGCTCGTTCATATAAGCAGATGCTCCTACAAAAAATTTGACAAGATCATCTGTTATTCGAATCTGTGTTGAATTAGATCTCCATAAACCTAGGCCGGATAGAATAAGACTAGGATCTATTGCCAAAAATAAATGGTACAAGGTGGTATATGAGTCTAGCCCTTCATATTGTTTTTCATGTGTCAAACATGGCCACTCCAACATAAACTGTAAAAGAGCTCAACCACCAGTTATGCCTAATGAAACAATGAAATAGATTAGCATAGAGCAGTCAAGAGAGATATCTAAGGCTCCTATTTATGATGGTTTACTGCCAACACCTGATATCTGTAGTTCTATCCCAAAAATACCCAGAAGCCCATACTCCCCCTCTTCCCTTCCAACCAAATATCCTAAGCAACCCCCTAAGCAGCAGAAAAAACATTCCCAGGAACTCACTAAGTGGCAAAATAAGTCCAACAGCAATCAAGTTTCTTCTGGTCTTAGCCCCCAAGAAAAACATCTAGAAGCTATCAGTCAAACTAGACCAGAATCAAATCAAGATATTGTCCCGTCTCGAGCCAAAAGTTTATCTCTTTCAGCACAAGTTACTCCATCTGACTACATCACTGAAGAGGAGGCTAAACTCATTACAAATATTAGTGACTCGGTGAACTATAGTCACTACAGGGATGAATTATTTTCTATCTCTGCTATTATTTTAGAAAATAATAGTTCATCTTCTCTGGCTATGATTCCCTATAATGAACCTCTCCTCACAAATAATAGTTTTTCTTTATTACAGGACATGGGTGATGTTAATATTTCAGAACCAGATTTGAACAACTCATCATTTTCATCAGAGGAATCAAATGCAGATTCAGTTCACTCTGCAGGAATTTTCCCAAAACCAGGTAGCACAGAAACACCAATAGATCAGCAGGTAAATGCAGGTAGCACTAATTCCCCATCTAATAAATCAATTATACATGTTGTTAATCCCGCTAAAGGCAAGAAAATGAAGTTCTACTTTACTGGTCGCAATATGATTTTTAGGTCATCCAATAGGCATAAATCAAATTGATTAATGATTAAACACACTCTAATTGCTAATATTTTAGTTTGGAATAGTAGAGGCTTTAATAAATCTATTCATAGAATTAAATCTTTATTCATAAGACATAAGCTTTCAGCTCTATGTTTACTAGAACCCATGCATAACAGCTTAGACATTTTAACTCTTAAAAAGAAACTTGGTTTTGATAATCATTTTACAGCTAATAATGAAAGAATATGGCTAATCTGGGATAACTTGATTAATCTGTCTTTTCATTCTCAATTTTCCCAATGTCTAGTTATGAATTTTCAGGATCTTGAATGCAATCATAATTGGTTAGCTGTATTTTTGTATGTGAAAACTACAATACTTCTTAGGAAACAACTATGGCTAGACCTCTCCTCTCTCCCCCTAGATCCTAAGCTAGTCATTGGAGATTTTAATGTCATCACAACCCAATCTAAATACAAAGGGAATAGCATTCCCAATAGAGTCAGTATTCAAGACTTCAATGAGTCCATAGATAAACTAAGGTTAATGCACATTAATACTGTAGGAAGCCTTTTTTGCACGGACTAATAATAGAAGAAATGGAAGGGTTTACAAGAGATTAGACAGAGGTCTATGCACTCAATATTGGAGTACATTTTACCCAATAGCTCAATTCAGATTCTAAACGGAACCCTCTCTGGCCACTCTCCTCTACTTCTCAGTATACAATCTTCGATTATTCAGCTACTTGTACCTTTCAGAAAAACCTAATTCATGAAAGCTGGTCTCAACCCTTCCCTCTAATAGGAATGGAAGCCTTTGTTGCTAAACTTAAAAGAGTAAAACTCACCCTAAAAATATGGAATAAACAATATTTTGGAGATATTCATGAAAATATTAAAAATGCAGAGAATAAGTTTACTCTAGCTAAGGAAGATTTCATTAATTCATAAACACCTCAAAACCTCACCAACCTCAATCATCATAAAGCTATTCTGATTAGATCCCTCAAGGAAGAAGCCATTTTTTGGGCAACAGAAATCAAAAACCAAATGGTTTAAACTAGGTGATGCTAACACCAAGTTCTTCCACATGGCCAATAAGAAAAGATCAGCAAAAATCATGATAACCAAATTCAAAACTGAGAATGGTTTATGGTTAACTGATCAAAAGTTGATTGCTAAGGAAGGTGTGCAATTTTTCACTAAATTGCTCACTCAATCTGCAATGGACCACTCCGGAACATTTCTGAATCCATTCCTCAATGCAATTCATCATCTTATTACTTATGAAATTAATGTTTCCCTCCTCAAGCCATCCTCATTGGAAGAGATTAAAGACATTGTCTTTAAATTAAATCAAGAGGCAGCACCATGGCCAGATGGATTCCCAGCAAAACTTCATAGATTTGCTTGAGATGATATCAAACTAGACCTCCTCTCAGCTGAAACCCAATTTCTTCGAGGTAAACCAATCCCCTAAGCCATAGTTTCCATTTGGATTACTTTAATCCCTAAAAAACCAACACCTCAAACATTTGTTGATTATAGGCCCATAACCCTTTCCAATTTTGTCAATAAAGTTTTTTTCTAAACTAATAATGGAGAGACTGATGCCTTTTATGAATGATATAATCTCCAAAGAGCATACTTCTTTTATGAGGAATAGAAACATATCAGATAATGTCATTAAAATGCAACAAATGTATAGATTTTGTAATTAAAAATTGCAGAAACAATAATCTGTTGCTAAAATTTGATATGCACAAAGCTTTTGACATGGTTGCATGGGGTTTTCTTAATTTTGTACTCCTTAGATTTGGTTTCTCAGGTCTACTAGTAAAAATAATCACGGCTAACATATCAGCTACAACTTTTCAGTACTTTTTAATGGCAGCCCTCAAGGATTTTTTAAAGCCTCTAGAGGCATTAAAAAGGGGATCCTTTATCCTCTTTTCTTTATAATATCCTCTCAAAAACTTTTTCAAGAACTCTAAAATTCTATTTCCAATCCTCCAAGCTTGAATATTTTTCACAGCTCATAATGCTCCCAAGATCACACATTTAATGTATGTCGATGACACTGCACTATTTCTTAAGGATGGAGCTGAAAATCTTAAAGGAATTAAGAAATTTCTTGAGGCTTATCAGACTGCCTCTGGACAGCTAATTAATTTCCACAAAAGTGAATTTCACTTGGGAAACAAGGCTACTAATTTTCAGCAGAGGCATGTCGGAACTATTTTAGGTATGAAAAAATGATCTAATCCTTTTAAATACCTTGGAGTCCTTATTTTCAATGGAAAGAATAAGACTTCTCACTATAATGAACTATTGGAAGCCACTAACAAAAGATTGACAAACTGGAAAAACAAATGGCTTTCACAGACGGGAAAGCTAGTGTTAATAAAGTTTTGTCTATTATATTTACCATTTCACATATTCTCAGCTGTAAACCCTCCTAAAGGCTTAATTAAATCTTTAGAAAGGAAAGCTTCTCAATTTTTCTGGGGTTCTGATAACCAGGTTAAAAAGAAAGTGTGGAGATCTTGGTCAAATATTTCATATCCAACTGATGAAAACGGACTGGGGTTAGAAAAACCTCCCAGTTCATAAGTGGTCTATCTTGAAAATTGTGGTGGAAATTGCAATAGAATAAAATAATATGGACAAACTTTCTATAGTCTCTTCCCCCCTCGTCCCAAAATTGTCCATTGTGGAGGAGAATCTGTAACATCATCCCCTTTTGTAATGAAAAATCAAAGATTATTCCAGGAAAGGGGAAATGCAGTTTCTGGAACTCCAAATGGTCAGATTTTGGAGCACTTTATTATCGGTGGCCTCTTCTGGTAGTTCCTTTTACTGATATATCACTTGCAAATTTTATCACTAACAGATCAGATTATATGATCCATTTGGAGCCTTATTTGGCTACCAATTTAATTTCTATACAGCATGTAATTTCTTTGAACGCCCTTCATGAAGACAGAATGGTATGGACTGCTGCTGTAGATGGTAATTTCTCAATCATATCAGCTTACCAATTCGAGATAGAAGGCAACCATCCAGATCCCTTAAACTAATCTGGAACCAAGCTATCCCAAGTAAGATCTCTATTTTTATATGGAGACTAATGAACAATCTCATCCATTTTGATAATGTGTTGGCTAATTTGGGGATCATCTTATCTTCTAAATGTTGTAGATGTGAAAATCCTGATTCACTTGATCACTATTTTTATTCCTGCAACTTTCCATCTCTTTCTGGAGACATATTCACTCTCTCATATCCATTTCATATCTTAACTTTAACAGTGTTAGGGATAGACTCTCTTTCTATATTTACAATCCTGCTATATCAAAAGCTTCAAACATTATTAAAACTCTAGGTATGATAACATTCTAGCAGTTATGGAAAGAAAAAAAACTCTCTGATATATGATAAAAATAATGTAACTGTCTTTTATGTGGTTCATCGGGTTAGAGATATGTCTTTTGCAAACTTCTCAGCTTTTCCCATTTTTGGAAACATTTCTAGGGACTCTCACTGGATTCAGTTGGGAATAATGTCATATTTTAAAAGATCAATCTTTAAGAGTCCTTTAAAATGGAATGGGAAAAACCATTAATAGGTTACAAATGTAATGTGGATGCTTCTTACAGTCATGGGAACCTTCCAATGCTGGGTATAATTATTAGGAATATTGATGGTAATATGATATATGCCTACCATCTCTCAGTACATGCATCTAGTGCCTTTGAAGCAGAAATCCTTAGCATTTAATTTGATGCAGGGGTAATAACAAAGAATAATTGTCATCCGGTGACTATTGAAACAAATTGCTTATCTGTTGTTCTTTCAATCAACAACCCGGATAAAGCTTCTTTTCAACTATACACTAAATGTGTCAGCCTAAAATCAATAATTTCTATAATGAACTTAAGACACATACACAGGGAATCAAATTTAGTGGCTGATTAAATTGCAAAAAATGGACAAAACTTCAATGCTGATAATGAGTCGCATGAGTTTATGTGGAATGATATGGATGCTTTCACCAAGGGTTTGGTTATTCTTGATAAAATGCAGGTGCTTTCAATTAGATTTCCCAAACAACATCCTCCTTGACGTTTTCAATTTTTGTTTGATTACTGAGAAATGAATATGTTTTCACTTGATTAAGAACATCGTTGGTTACTGTTCTGCTATTGTAGTATGCATTCTTTTCTTTCTACTACTTTTTTTATATACTCCTTGGAATCTTATAGTTTTTGGAGTACATACTGCAGGTTATATTTCCCTTTAGTTTCTGTATCATATCTCACCTTTTCTCATCTTCCTCTTATTTACTATATCTCTCAGATGCGATAGGTTATTTAATTTTCTTCTTACACCTTTTGCTCTCTTCCTTTGGACCACTACTGCTCTCCTTCTTTTTCTTCTACAGGAATCAGGAGCGTGAAAGTGAGGATCAAATCGAGGTGGTGTGGTTTCATCAAGTGCAAACCAAAAATAAAGCGAGCTGGATTGGAAACTGGAGCTGTTTTATCAAAGGTGCCTCGGGAACTAAAGCGAGCTCAGGAATTTAAAGCATGTTGCCGACATCTCCTCAAGATTTTTTTCATGTTCAGTGGTCTACTCTTTTGGAAAACAAAGAACATAAACACTCAATGCTTGGCCTCATACTTACTGACAAAGGGGTGGAGGTAGAATATGGAGGAATCGCATTGGGTGGAAAAAGTATTACCAACTTTTATGTTGTCTTAGTTGTAGTCTTACTGCATGTTTCTGCATGGGTAATAACTGGAGCAGCTAGTTATTAGTTCAGTTAGATATTGAAAGGTTAATTTTTTAACTAACAAAAATATTCTCTCCTTCTGTCCTCTCTTTCATGGCATGGGAAGCCAATAATGCATCCCAAAATTATGGGGGAAAAGAAGTATGATATCCCTAGATTTTATGGTCAACATAATCCGGTGAAATATTTTAATTGAGAGCGACATATTGAGAATCTATTTGATCTCAACAATTGTCGGAAGAAATAAAAAGTGAAAGTGACCCATTATGTGGCCGAGTGGTGGAAAATGTGAAAGAAAAGAGACAACTTGCCGGAAAGAGACCTATCTCCCCCTAGGATAGATTGAAGACCGAGCTTCGTAGTTATCATGTTTCACCTACTTATCTGATGGAACAAAATTCTTATTTGACTAATATGAAACAAGGAAATCTCACAGTTGATGAGTACTGGCAAGATCTCGAGTTAACCATGAGAAGGGTCGGAATGAAAGAAGACAACGCCTTCATTAAAAATCAATTCATTGAAGGACTGCGGGAGAATCTTCAAATGCCAGTCAAGCTTCAACACCACATATCCATGGATGATTTTTTTATGAAATCAAGGTTGGTTGAGAGTACTATGTGGCCAAGGAAGCAACAATTTAGTTTTCCAAGTCAACGCTTAAGGTTTGACTCCGGAAATCCTAGTTCTGGCTGAGGAAGGGGCACATCCATGGGAGGCCTAGGGTCGGTTCAAACCTACTCAAATCCAACCTATAGCACCACTGATAGGAGGTTGGAACTTCAAGTCTCTAACCATTAGTCGTCAAGGAATTCAGGTAAGTCTTCTGTCTCTTCATCAAATTCGGTTTCAGTTAACACTCCTACTTATTTTCATTGTAAAGAAAGAGGGCATTTTCGTGGTAACTGCCCCCATGCTAGAGTGTTAGTCACTATTAAGGAAGGCAATGAAGAAGATGAATACGCTGATATTCCAGCTCTTGAGTATTTTGGAGAAGAAGAGGTAGAAGAAGAGATCATCGTAAATGATCAAGGTGAACAAGGTCCAAAAACACAAGGTAATTTCGTGACATTGAGAGCCTTAAACTCTCAAGTAGTTGAAACTCGGGTACAAAGGATTAATATTTTTCATACTCGATGCCTTGTGAAAGATAAGAATTGTTTACTGATTATTGATGGAGGATATTGTGCTAATACTGTTTCCAATCTTCTTGTTAAATCATTGTCATTACCTGTTGTTACTTAGCCATCACCTTACAAAATTATTTGGTTAAACGGTAGTGGTGAGATTAAGGTTAATAAACAATGAATGATTAACTTTAAGATCGGAAAGTATCATGATTCTATCTTATGTGATGTTATACCTATGGAAGCTAGTCATATTCTGTTTGGACAAACATGGCAATTTGATCGTTAATCTGTGCATGATGGTTATACTAACAAGATTACTGTGATTAAGGATAGAACAAGGTATACATTAGTTCCATTATCCCCAGTTGAAGTTATTGAGGCTCAGAGACGAATGAAAATAGACAAAGAAAAGTTTGCGACTGAGAAGGAAGTGGCCAAAATAAACCCTAGCCAGGGCTCAGATGTGATCGGCCACAAGAGAAATATTGGCGGCAAAAACCCTAAGGGTTTCGATCAAAAAATAGGGTTTGCCTTTCCAGTTAAGTTAGGTAAGTTTTTGAATGATTCTGAAAAGTTGCGAAAGGTTTTATCTTCACATCTTAGTCCCTTGCCATCTATTTTTATGATGAAATGTGAATTGCTATTTGAATCTGGAAATTTTTTATGCATCTATTAAGGACGTGAATCGTGTTTTTTTTAATCATTCACATGTATTAGTTCTACATTTTAAAGAAATTTATTTCGCCAATGAAGATATACCTGTGCATGTTCCTCCACGGTTTGCTGAGATGTTGCAGGAATTTGAGGATGTTTTTCCAGAGGCATTGCTACATGGTTTACCCCCTATGCGAGTTATTGAACATCAAATTGACTTGATTCCGAGTTCAGTTATACCTAATTGACCAGCTTACAAAGCAAACCCTGAGAAGACGAAGGAACTACAACGACAAGTTGTGGAATTACTTCAAAAAGGTTATGTGCACGAATCTTTAAGTCATTGTGCCATGCCTATCATTTTGGTTCCTAAGAAAGATAAAACTTAGCGAATATGTATTAATTTTCGCGCTATTAACAAGATAACGGTTAAGTATCGTCATCCTATCCCTAGGTTAGATGATATGCTTGAAGATTTGCATGGATATGTGATTTATACTAAAATTGATTTGACTCAGGGTTATCATCAGATTCGTATCAAGGAGGGTGATGAATGGAAAACTGAATTTACAACTAATTCGGGTTATATGAATGGATTTTTTCGCCTTTCGGATTAACCAATGCACCTAGTAATTTTATGTGATTAATGAATCATGTCTTGAGAAAGTTTATTGGTCGATTTTTTGTGGTTTACTTTGATGACATTTTGATATATTCTAAGTCCACTAATGAGCATATGAAGCACGTTAAATCCGCTTTATGTGCACTCCGTGAGTCTAATTTTGTATGCAAACATCAAGAAGTATACTTTTTGTGTTTCGGAAGTGGTGTTTCTCGATTTTGTGGTTCTAAGAAGGGCATAAAATCGACGAAACCAAAGTAGAGACCATTAAATATTGGCCGATACCTACAATGGCAATCAGGTACGTTATTTTTATAGTTTAGCTAGTTTTTATAGAAGGTTTGTCTGTGATTTTTCATCTTTTGCTGAACCTTTAAATGAACTTGTTAAAAAGAATGTGAAATTTTTTTGGGGTGATGAACAAGGAATGCATTTAATGAATTGAAAGTACAATTATGTAATGCTCCTGTTCTTGCTCTACCTGATTTTAAAGGTACTTTTGAGGTTCATTGTGATGCTTCTGGTGTTGGTATTAGTGCAGTTTTGATGCAAGAGAATCGACATATTGCTTACTTTAGTGAAAAGCTTAACGGCGGTGCTCTGAATTATCCTGTTTATGATAAAGAATTCTATGCAATTGTGCATGCATTGGAGACTTGACAACATTATTTGTTGCATAAAGAATTCGTTATTTATAGTGTTCATGAATCATTGAAGTATTTGAAGAGTCAGATGAAGTTGAATAAGCGTCATGCTACATGGTCTAGTTTTATTGAATCTTTTCCTTATGTGTTACGATACAAGAAGGGTAAAGAAAATGTTTTTGTTGATGCTTTGAGTAGTAGATATGTATTACTTATATGATTGGAATGTGTTCTTTTCAGATTCTCTTTTGTGTCAGATTTTTATGCTAATGATCCTGATTTTTCATCTGTTTATGCTGCATGCGAAAATGGTGCTTATGAGAATATTTTTTGCCATGATGGATTCTTAAGAATAATAGGTTATGTATTCCTCAATGTTTTATGCGTGAATTACTTGTTAGAGAAGCTCATTCAGGTGGTTTGATGGGACATTTTGGTGCAATAAAAACTTATAATTTGTTACAAGAACACTTTTATTGGCCAAAAATGCATCTATCTGTTAATAGAATTTGTAGAAATTGTATTGATTTCTTGAAGGCTAAGTAAAAAAAACTAAGCCTCATGGTTTATATATTTCTTTACCTGTTCATACACATCCTTGGGTTGATATTTCTATGGATTTTGTTCAAGGATTACAACGATCCAAATCAGGTAATGATTATGTTTTTGTGGTTGTTGATCGATTTTCAAAGATGACACATTTTATTCCTTGTAGGAAGACAGATAACGCAGAACATGTCACGAATTTATTTTTAAAGGAAATAGTCTGACGAATTTATTTTTAAAGGAAAGCAAAACATGTCATTTTTTTTCAAAGTTTTGTTGCACCTTTAAGGACACACATGATGCTAATAATAGGTAGGGTGGTTCAATAAGGCAAAACCGAAAGATAGCTCCATCTGAGGGTGGTGATCACTTACTGATGATCAGCTTAGACTAATTGATATAGAAGATAGGTTGAATTTATTTCTATAGCTTTAAATTTGATGACTAATTAACATTTAAAACATGTATCATAACACATCTTGATTGGTATTTCATATTTGAAAGTCACAGACTAGCACACATAAAGCACACAAAAAAATATTACTTCCCCAGATGCATTTTTGATAAATTAGTTTTCCTAGTGTATATAATCTTCCTTTGCCTAGTATAATCTTTCTTTGATTAAGAAGAATTATATTATTTATAACTTTCCCTCCACTTGCGCTGCACCATAATGGATTAAAAATTTAAATAATGGAAAAAACATAAATATAAACGATTTCCCGCTGCACCATAACAGTTGTCATTTTAAAAAAAATTGTTGCACCTTTCAGGACACACATGAAGCTAATATGAGGCAGGGTGGTCCAAAGAAATTAAAAGCTGGCTCCTTCTGAGGGTGGTGATCACTTATTGATGATGAGCTTGGACTAATTGATATACAAGATGGGTTGAATTTATTTCTACTACTTTAAATTTGATGAACGATTTTATTTTAATTATATTTCGAGTATAATTTCCAAATTTGATAAGGATATAGATCCCAGAGATCTATAGGTTTATAATCACAAATATGTATGATTGGTGAATTTAAGGCACCAATGAGATGAGAAATTAGTTGTAGGGTTGTGATTCAAATACACTTTTTCAGTAGAAATATTTTGACTATGCATGATTCTTGTTAATGAAGAAAAAATATTATCGCACAATAATTTACCATTTAATGCACGCACATCCCCCTTAAAAGAAAAAAATGTTAAACACTTCACGACGAAATACCCTCATAAAAAATATTTTGTTATAACTAATTAACATTTATAACATGTATCATAATGCATCTGGATTGGTACTTCACATTTGAAAGTCACGGATTAGCATGCACAAAGCACGCAAAACACATTACTTCCCCAGATGGATTTTTGAAAATAGTTTGCTTAGTATAATATTCCTTTGCCTAGTAAAATCTTTCTTTCATTAATCTGTTTCCTATGATTAATAATTTTCCCTCTTCCTTCGGTGCACCATAGCGGTTTACAAATTTAAATAATGGACAAACATAAAAGTTAATGATTTCCCGCTTTACCGTAACAACTTGCTTCTTCTTTTTTTAAAAATTTTTGTTGCACCTTTCAAGATACATATATATATATATATATATGATGCTAATAAGAGGTTGGGTGGTTCAGGGATGGGATGACCAGCAGATGGCTCCTCCTGAGAGTGGTGATAACTTGATGATGAGCTTGGAAAATATGATGTAGAAGATGAGTTGAGTTTATTTCTACCGCTTTGAATTTGATGAAGAATTTTATTTTTATTTTATTTATGTTTCGAGATTAATTCCATAGTTCGATAAAGATATAGATCCTCAGATATCTATAGGTCTATA
>JAULKM010123901.1:0-20492 GCA_032355605.1 Rubia tinctorum | reverse complement strand
GTATTTTTATTTATTAAGTGAATAATTTATAATTAAATATAATATAATATTCTTATTTTAAATTATATAAAAATAAAAATAAATTATTTATTATTTAAATATTATTATATTTAAAAATAATAGATTATATTTTTTAAAATAAAAAATTACTATTTTTCATATGATGTTGGTCAATTTGGTTCGACCCCGTCCGACCCGACCCGACACTAAACCATGGAAATTTTGACCCGACCCGACCCGACTCATTTGTCCCAAAATTTTGGGTCAATTTGGGCCGGGTCAGCTGACTCACCCCGACCCATGAACACCCCACTGGTTGGAATGATAAGTTTACAAAATATCACTCTCCGATGTGGTCGTTACAATGTTGACACACTTCTTAAAACACTAACATTACAATCACACCCAACCCAAGTATGCTTATTGCTTACTAAACTACAAAAATACTGTAAGCACGATAGGCTTTTTACCAAGTGATTTTATTCATTCTGAGATAAGGTGGTCCATTTTAGTCAGTATTAATTAGTACCATTATTTCTTGAATGTGTACGGGTTCCCCTGCCGTGAATATAAATATCTCCTACTTAATTTAGGTAGATCTACTATGTAATGGGTCTGGTTCAATGGTAAACCACACCCTCTATGACTGAAAAGTCAAGGGTTCAAAACACTCAGCGTCATGTGACCGTGTTGGTGATCCCTGCCGTGGTTCCCCAATTAGCACGTGGTCAATGATGGTGAGATATTGCTGGTATCGGTTTCGGTGGTAGTGGTTCGTTGGTGGTGTAGTGTTTGAGTGTTCTCACGAGTGCGTCCCTAGCTATCAAATGGATGTAGTTTTATACTCCACTGAGTTTCAATATATTCATTTATGGTGTCTCCTAATTACGTCTAGGATAGGATGTTAATATGTAATTTGGTTGTTTGTATGTAATCTTTAAAAAAAATCTCCTGCGTATTTACTTTCTAAAAAACTTTAGTGATCAATACATAATAGCCATTTCCATTGCAGGAGCCTCCCTCCCGGATGGTAATGGGGCGGGTCATGTGCAGATTATATTCAGTGGCGAAACTAGGGGGGCGAGCCGGTGCGGCCGCCCCCAGCTCCGGTGGTGCTTCCCTGCTGAACAGTAACCGCCCCTCCTCCGCCCCAGCCTCTCCTCCGCCCTTCCTCAAATTTTCCTCTAGTTCCGCCACTGATTATATTACATCCATACTCATGCCTATTTAAACAATTTCTATATATACACGTCCCATCACCCATGACGGGTACAATTTTAAACTCCACCCCGTCCCATCGGGTATTATATAAAATTTATACCCTCCTCATCACCCACTTGGTTCTTCTTACCCACTTTATATCCATTAAACCCATCTCATTTATTTCTCTATAAATAGGTTAAATCTAGTACTTTTCATAGTAACTATTATATAAAAAATTTAATAATTATATTTACATGAAAATATTATAGGTGAGATGTTAGAATCAGTCAACTTCATAACTAGATTTGGATAGAGTTTGATGACTAAACTAGAGTTATTTTAGTACTAGTATTCCTTATGAAATTCTACTATATTTATTCTTTCCAGTAATACAAAAATCATTCTTTCATGGTATCAGAGCAAGTCTGATTTTGGACCCGATTCCCTTCCCCCCCTCTCTTTCTCTTTTTCCATTTCTGACATAGTTATTCCCGCTGTATATTTTCCGGCGAACTTTTGGCGCATCTCCGGTCAGCTCCCGAAGAATTTCCAACAGCTTCAGGCGACCAACTTCTTCTCCTTGGCTACATATTTCTCACAACTCGTCATTTTTTCTGGTGAATTCTCTTTGTTTCTCTTCAGCAGTGGTCAACGTCTTCGGTTCCTCCTTGCGTCGAGTTCATCTCCGATAGGTCTCTGCAACACCAGTGACCTCCTTCATCGGCATCCCTTAATCGGCCTCATATCTCCGGTGATTCATCTCAGCAGCGACGGTCTTTGGTAGTTTACCGACAGGTCGTCGGCCATAGTTCTCCAGCGACGAATCTCCAGACAGTTCAGTGACCAGAATGGCATTTTCGTCCGGTGTTCAGTTCAACAAACATCTTTGCGCTTGATATCCACATGCCCTCAGGCCGTATCCGTGGGCCACTCCACTAGTGCATGATATACACACGCGCAGCTGCTCCTCCGCGCATCACTCCACTCGTGTGTGGCATACGTGCGCCCTGTTTTCTTGCACATCTGTTGTACGCGCCTAACGGTTCTTTGGGCAATTTTTTTTATCCTTTTGTGAATTTTTATTTGCCATCTGTGATATGAATCTTTTTGGCTCTCGACGGTGTGATATTTCGAGTTATAGTGGCCTTTCTCATCATCAACGACACAATGGTTCCAAGTGGATTGTAGACTCTGGCGCCACAAAACACATGACATCGTCCCCCTAATGTTGTTGATCATGTGACACCTTATGATGGTTCTTTCTACGTCTATGTTGGTAATGGTTCTCACCCTCCTATTACTCATGCCAATGATTCTTAGATTTCTAAGTCTCTACCTCTTTATGATGTGCTTATTGTGCCTAATATCACTGAAAAATTGCTTTCGATTAGCAAATTAACTCGGAATTTAAATTGTTTTGTTTGATTTGATGATCACTCATTTATTATTCGGCATAAAATCACTAGGAAGACCTTGGGTCACGGTCATATTGAAGGTAGTCTTTATGTTTTAGACTACGGTGCATCTGCTTTGTTGTCTACTGTGAAATCAAATAAGTTGCGTGCATCTTTTGAGACTTGGCATGCTAGACTTGGTCATGTTCCACATTCTGTTATTTCAAGTTTGCGAGCTTCTGAATCTTTATCTGTCTCATCGGTTTTGCCAATACCTACCCTTTGTGATGCGTGTGAAAAAACTAAAGGGAAGAATTTGTCTTTTTATACAAATGATAAACGTGTTGCTAGGGTACTTGATCTAGTTCATTGTGACTTATGGGCGCTCTCTCCTATTTTATCTAATGATGGTTTCTCCTACTATGCTATTTTCCTTGATGATCCTTCCCGACTTTTGTGGTTTTATCCACTGCACCGCAAATATGATTTTTTTATGTTTATCGCCAATTTGAGGCTTTTGGCGAGAACAGTTCTCTTCCACCATTAAGTTATTTTAGAGTGATAGGGGACTGAGTTTGTAAATGGTCTCTTACACTCCCACTTTTAGACAAAAGGCAATCACCGTCAAATTTCTTTCCCGTATAATCCTGAGCAGAACGACCGGGTTTAGCGCAAGCACCGCCACACTGCTAAGATGAGATTGTCTATGATACCACTCTCATACTTCTTTCTTCCACTGGCCTTGCACCTTTGCAGCAACCGCTTATTCCATAAATTGGATTCTCACTCCTGTTTTTTGCGGACGATCACCATATGAAGTTATTAATGTTCGGGTTCTTATAAACACAAGCTTCCATGTATTTGGTTGTCATGTGTACCCTTATCTTCGTCAATATGTAGCTCTCAAACTCGCTCCTCACAGTTTGCCTCGTATCGTTATTGGGTATAGCTCCCAGAGTTTGAATCATACATCTGGAAAGATATATTTCACTACACATGCTCCGTTTGACGATACTTCCTTACCTTATGTCGATGGTTCCACTTCAGTATTACCGTTCTCTCTGGATATCTCTACTTTTTTGGATCATGCTGATGCATCAGGTGATATTCCTGCTTCTTTCACTGTTGCATCACCTCCTGTTTGGCTTGTCACTTTGGTTGCCAGCTCTTCTCCTGGCTCAGCGAAGCTATCATCCTCACTGACTATGACATTGTGTTCTGTCTGCTCTGTCAATTCGGACTATCCTATAGTTGCTCTGACGTATCTTGCTTCGCCTATCTCGCCATTGACCAGCTCACCGGCCCCTTTGCTGGTCTCTCACCGGTTGCGACAACTCCTCCGGTCTTCCCACCTCAGTCTCGTCCTCATTGGATGACTACTCAATCTGTAGCTGGTGATTTTTAGTGCAGATATTATTCTGACATTATTGCTCGTAGTCTTCTTGCTTCTTTCCTTACTAAGACAGAACCTATAGATTATCGCTCGACCCTTCAGGATCCAGCTTGGGTTTCAGCTATGGATGATGAAATGACGGCTCTTCGTGGAGGGCACACCTGGGATTTGGTTTAACACCAATCGGATGCCAACACCCAAATGGGTTTATCAACTGAAGTATCGACCATATGGTACTGTTGAGCGTCATAAAGCTTAGCTTATTGTGCAGGGTTTTTTTGTGTGCAGATTTCAGGTTTTGAATTTGACCACACCTTCAGTCCTATGGTCAAAGCTTTCATGGTTTGTACTTTTCTGGCTATTGCTACAATGCGTTCTTAACCTCTTCATCAGCTGGATATCAAGAACATCTTTCTAAATGGCATTCTCGATACTCCGGCCTATGTGGCGCAACCTGTTGGTTACAAGGATACGCTTCATCCGGATTATGCCTGTCGTTTACAAGTCCATTTATGGTCTTAAGCAATCTCTATGGGACTGATTCAGTGATTTAGTACTTATTTGTTTTAGCTCGGGTTCGTATGCAGTACAGCTGACACTTTTCTTTTTATTCTCTCTTGGGGCTCATCGTTACTCCACTTGCTAATTTATGTCGATGATATCATTATTACATGTAATGACCCAACTCTTCTTGAGAAGTTCATTGATCAGACACATCGGAATTTTGCCATCAAGGATTTGGGCACTCTTCACTACTTTCTTAGCTTGGAAGTTACACCCAGTGGCACTCTTTACTTCTCTGCCAAACAAAGTACGCCAGGGATATTCTCACTTGTTCCGGGATGTCTGATGATGCTTCAGTTTCTAATCTCTTTGTGCCAGGCTCGCAACTGCACAACTGCACAGCCCTCAGTTTCGAAATCAGACTCTTTATCACTCTTTTGTCGAGGCTCTCTAATACCTGACTATTACTCATCCTGACTTGGCCTTTGCAGTCAATATGGTTAATCAGTACCTTCAGGACCCCCGTGATAATCATTTTACTGCAGTCACTTGGAATCTTCGATATGTTCGTGGTACTCTACATTTCAGTCTCCCTTTTTGGTTTGCCTATTCTCTTGATGTCTTAGGTTATTCTAATGCTAATTGGGCTCACTGTCTTAAGGCAAACCGATCCACGTATGGTTATGCTATTTTTCTTAGCGAAAATTTTATTTCCTGGAGTGCCAAGAAACAACCCAATGTCTCTCATACGAGCACAGAGTCTGAGTATTGGGCTCTCGCTAACACCGCCTCAGAGGTTGTTTAGCTGACTAATCTTCTCCATGATCCACGTGTTCAACTTTCTGGTTCTCCGCTGCTGTTATATGACAACAGTAGTGTCATCTTCTTGGCTCAAAATCCAGTTGCTCATAGCGGGGAAGCACATCGACATCAACTATAATTTTGTTCGGGAGTTAGTTGCAACTCACAAGGTGCGTGTTGCCCAAGTTTCTACTTCTCTTCAGATTGCAGACATCTTCACCAAGGGTTTTTCTCATCTGCTGTTAGAGTTCTTCAGATCCAAGCTTTGCGTCACTGAGAATCCGACGCTTCTCTTGAGGGGGGAAGTTTAGAATCAGTCAACTTGATGACTAGATTTGGATAGAGTTTGATGACTAGACTAGAGTTATTATAGTACTAGTATTCCTTATGTAATTCTACTCTATTTATTCTTTTCAGTAATATAGAAAACATCACGGGAAATCATTCTTTCATGAGATGTGTGAAATGTGAATAGATAATAATTGAGAAAAGTAGGTTTTTAACCCTATGTTTTGCTCGAAAGTGCAGATATAACCTTGTAAAATATGAAAGTGCAATTATAACCCTGGATTTTGTTGACCTAAATGTCAACAGTCATATTGGGTGAAAATAGGTGAAATGACCATTGTACCCCTGAATTAAAAATCAATAGATAAGAAAAATAGAAAAAGACAATCTTAACTCTCATTATCTTTTCTATTCCACCTCTCTCTTTTCTCAATCTTCCGCTTTTCTCTTTGACCCTCTCCTCCCGATCTTCCCTTTCTCCACCATCTCCCTCTCTGCATAACTAACCGTTCTTGGTGGTCGGATTCAAGCCGTGAGCTCCACACCTGTACGGAGATTGAGGAGGAGAAGGTGGTGCACGGTGGCAGATTCGCGCCAGGGTTGCATTTAGAAGAAGGTGGTCGAATTTGCGGTGGGGTTGTGTCAAGGCCGGCGTGGCTAGGGTTGAGCGGTGGAGTGTGGCGGCGTGGCTAGGGTTGAGGAAGGGCTAGGGTGGAGCATGGCAGGGGAGAGGTGGCGGTGGGGGATAGGGTTGATGGTGGGCTACGACGAAGTATGGCGAGGGAGATACGGGGCAAGGCGGGAAGGGTTTCTGGTGGTTATGGTTGAGCAGTGACGGGGGAGAGGTGGCGCACAACGGAGAGGTGTGGTGAGGGCTAGGGTTAATTCCGGGGCTATGGTGAAGCGTGGCGAGAGAGAGGTGGCGCGCTGTAGAGAGGTGTGGCGGGGGAGTGTTTTTGGTGGCCAGGATTGAGCGGTGGCAGGGGAGAGGTGGCGCGCGACGGAGAGGTGTGGCGGGAGCTAGGGTAGAGCAAGGCGGGAGAGAGGTGGTAGCGGGGGGTTAGAGTTGACGGTTGGTCACGGCAGAGCGCGGCGGAGGAAAGGTGGAGCGAAGCAGGGGAGGGTTTTTGGTGGCGAGGGTTAAGCGATGGTGAAGGAAAGGTGGCGCGCGGAAGAGAGGTGTGGCGGGGGATAGGGTTGAGGCCGGGGCTAGGCTAGAGCGTGGCGGCAGGGGCTAGGGTTGAGGGTGGGCCACGACGAAGCGTGGCGGAGGAGAGGTGCAGCGCGGAAGGGTGGTGGTGGGGCACAACATGGGAATGGCAGGGTGTGGTCGGGGCACGACTGGGTGGCGGCAAGGTACGGTTGGGCAGCAGTGGGGCACAGTTGGGCTGCGTGGCGGCGGTGGCCATGGGTGTATTTGAAGAAGAACAACAACAACAAGAAGAAGCCTATGGGGTAGAATTGTCATTACAATTTTAGTTTTGAGTCCAAGGTTAATTTTATCTTTTTGTGTTGGTCAACCATGGACTTCATTGAGTCAATGCCGAAATTGAGCAAAATTGGTATAATTACATTATTTTATAAAAATTTATGGTTAGTTTCGTACTTTCAGATTTTACAGGGTTATATCTGCACTGTTTCAATTTAATAGGGTCATTTTTGCACATTTCGCATAACATATTATTTATTTATATTAATTTAACGTGTATATAACGAGTTTAGTGGAGCAGGGCGGGAATGAATGGGTGTAAACTAATATCCACACCCGACCCAATACTCATGACGGGTATGATTTTCATACTCACATACTGCCGCACCCCACCAAAACTACCCCATATCCATTTCATTTGAGCAAATGCAGGGTGGAGCTCCACCAAAACCTGCCCCGTGCCATCCCTCCGTACCTTTTAAAGTATTCATTGCGCCATGAAAAATCTTGATGTCAAATTTGGGTGATACGCTGGAATGATAAACAACAAGAATATCACATTTTATATGATCACCAAAATGTTGACACCCTTCTGAAAAATATTAACATTACAATCACACAACAGTATGCTTCCTAAACTACAAATCATAAAGGGAAAATGATTGGTTTTATTACGTGGTTTTGTGCATTTTGAATTAGGTGGTCCTTTAGAGGTGGTCCATTCTAATCAATAATTCGGTCATTTAGTCTTAATTCTTGAACTTTTAAAATTTTAAATTATACAAACCAATGTTTAATAGGATCTGTAGTCCCCGGAACTAAAAAGAATTATATAAAAGAAACATATTCTGTCTCAACTCTATTTTCACTTCTATTTTTTGACACTATTTTCTATCAAAATTTGACCGCATATTTGAATAGATTTATGAACAATAATACTATCGTATATGATATTGTTCAATTCGTCGTAACAAGTAATTTCTAAATATCAACTTTTTATTTTTCCCTTATTATACGTAGGTAAAGATATTAAAGATCAAACATATTTGCTAAACAACGTGATAATGATGACAGTGCAAATCTAGATGGGACGGAAGGAGTAGCTTTCCAGAGAGAGCGTCATGTTTCAATCTGGAATGTCATGTTTCAAAAATAAAAACATTCTCAATTCTTTTTACTGAATATCAAGAAACCAAAAGATTGAGGACGGACTAGGGTAGCAAAATACGTAACTCTAAGATAAAGGAGTCCTTTATTTTTGGGTGATTTGCCCCCAATTGGATGCTGAATGGGGCTAAAATGAGAAATGGATGCAAAGGAGGGAGTGCGCATTATCAAAATGCGCACTCGGACGAATTTTTTTTTTGAAAAATAGGAGAGTGCACATTTCCATCATGCGTAGGCTAGGAATTAATTTTTTTGTTTTGAAAATTAAAGAGTGCGCATTTCCATAATGCGCACTCGGTGGTAATAAATAGCCACATGGCTACACCGCACGTGTAATCCACGCGCGCGTGTAATCACGTGTGACACGTATCCACGTGGCCACACTGGCGCGTGTAATCCACGTGTGACGCGTGTAATCGTGTAACACGTGTAATCCACGTGTGGCTACAGGTAACCCGTAATGATTTTCAACTAACAATAATATGAATTTTCAACTAAAAATTGTGTTTATATTAAAATTAGAGTCTGTCTCTTGAAAGACTGTCTTTTCATAAGTCATGGAAAGACCAAAGTTTAAAGTGTAAATTAGAAGAAATGAAGATAAAATTTCCGGGTTGTTTGAACCGTGTTATAAAATTTATAACTACTACACGTTCCATAATAAAACTTTAATATTGCAACAAAGACCTTTTACCTTTTATTATTCTAATTAAACCTCGTCTTTCCATAAGCCTATGGAAAGACCGTCTTTCCCAAAACTTTACCTATGGACGAGTCAACGAAAATGAATAAAACAAAACTATTATGGAAAGACCGTTTTTTTTCTTCAAAACTTTGCCTATGGACGAGTCAACGAAAATGAATAAAACAAAACTATATTTCAGCCTTACCAAGTAAAGGAACTTACAAGGGTCCGCACGGTCATATTCGGACCAGCGCATTATTCCACTTACGGTCATATTCGGACCAGCGCATAGTTCCACTTGCAAAACCACCAACCAACACGAAGCATTATTAAACAGCCTAAACAGGCAAACAACACACAGGACACACATAATTATTAGTTTAGGGAAATAAACCGTACATATATAATTCTGAGATAATTTTTGAAAATTTGATTTTACCTAATTAATTTAATAAACACTACCGTATTCCAACATAATCTATTAAATCAAGTGTGAAAAAATAGTAAAGCAAGGACACAAAAACTTGGTTACACAGTTCGGTGAAAAACCACCTACGTCTGCGGGGTCTGACACAGTTCAGAATAAATTCACGAATCAGAACAAGAAAGCATAATGGACACGACTATACTTATCTTTTCTAATTTCAACATGTGCATTTTGCAAGTTCCCCTTACTAGCGATCCGTCTTGTTCAGACTCCCTCTGACCTCGATACTCGTCTACGCTTGGATCTCCTCCTCCCGAGGAATTAAGGATTCTGATTCTGAACTCAGATCAATAGTGTATTGATCATGTTGGAACACAAACTGAACTCTCGACGACTCGCAAGAATGAAATATGAATGCAGATTTTCTTCTATTAAATTCGTAAGTAGATCAGCCAAAATGTTCTCTATATATAAGCTCGATAGCACGTCTTCAGTAATTGGTGCGCAAGGAATCCTCTCCCTAAAATATTCTGATAACAATCAAATCGCTTAGAGATAGGAATTCCTTAATCTAATCTCTTAAAGGAATTAAAATATTTCATCCATATCTTCACTATGACCGAATATACCATATCAATCTCTTCCATAAATCTAATTCAATCTCATAAATATAAAAATTGATATATTCTGCAATCAAAATTAACCGGACGAAATATATACTTCTCGGATTACCTTTTTCTCGCAAACAATTCCATAACTTATGTTACAACACAACAGTCCATATTTGCATGATTTCCACAAATTGACAACTCAAATCATTATGGACTTTACAATCTCCCCATTTGGCATTTTCTGAACCCATCAACCTTTTGTATTTTCAATATGTTGATAATGAAAATAGAACAAACAACTTCATTTGAATGTTGGAACATAACCATAAGAACATTTGGCTTCCCATAAATTTCACATCTCCATGCAATAATCGCAATACTCATGTTGGAACATCAAACATAGTCATAAAACACTGAAATTTCAAAGAACCACTTTTCATGTTGGAACATCAGAAATCCAAGAGTTTTCAAAAAATATTCCATAATATCCTTAGCTTTCAGCTGGACCAAAAAAACAATATCTTGAATACCAAAATAAGAAATCCAAAATACTCCCACTTGCGGCCATTAAACATGCCCGAAATCCAAAATGCAAAAACAGATCATGAAAATATCAATTATGTACTTCATTGTCAGCACCCAACTTCTCCAATTCTTCTTCAAGGGCTGCTAACTGTAACTTCAATGCTGCAATTTTGGCTTGAACTACCACCTTCTTGGCCTCTCTATCTTTCTGGCCCGCAGCACTCGAACTACCAACTTTAGAACTCTTCTAGAGCAGATCATTTATCTTCCTTGTAGATAATGTCCTGGAATTTGCCTTAATAACAGTAGTCTCAATGATCATATCATCCTTCTTCAACTTCACTTTACCTTCTCTAACTAATGTTGTAATCACACAAGGATGAGGCAATTCTTTTTTCTGGACGAGACATCTTGAAACCCTATATTATCTTGTATTATCCTCCCAAGATTCACTGGAATTTTCTTTCCAACACAATACAGTAACTTAGCCATTTCCCTAGTCTGTGCAGAAGTATTTGTAGATGGAATCCAACAGTTTATAACTATATGAGATAAGCAGAAATACTTACTGGTTAGACTGGACATAGTAGCATTCCCTTGCTAAGCCAGTTTCTCTCTAGTCCTCCAGTGATCTCAGCAAGAATATGGTCATTTGACAGTTCCAGATCTTCTGAATATGGTCCCACAAAATCTGAAGTGGTCAATCCAAATATGCCTTCAATTTTTTGAGCTAAGAAATTTATGACCTTGCCTCTGATATAAGTCCACCCATACCATTCAGACTTTGTGTCCAAGTTTTCTGCTATAACATTAGCATAGAACTCCTGAACTAACTCTCTGTTGTATTTCATAAATTTTGTGGCTGCAGAAGTATATCCCAGATGCTCCAGAAAGGCTGTAAAGCCACTTTTCTTGTATGATTCCAGATCCATTGGTCTTTCTGCTAAAATATTCCTCCTGCTGATTGTGTCCCATCTGTCCTGACAATCTTCATCAAAGAAATTTTCATTTAGAACACTTCCAGCTAAAGGAGCTATCTTAGAACTCTGTCCACTCTTCCTTTTCACGTTCTTCTTCTTTTGTGGTTGAGCTGAGCCTTCAGCAATAACTTCTGCAACCTTCCTCTTTGATCTTATCACCTTTGACTGTACAAATTTTTCTAAAACCTCATCACTAGTATATGCCAAGTTTCCCATGCTTTCTCTTGATGTTGGAACATCAGTTCTAGGCCCACTTGCTTCCACATCAATGACTTCAACTTCTTTAGTACCGGGTTGACCTGATGTTGGAATATCATCAAGGTTATGTTCAGATGCCTTGGCATTATGCTTATTTGATGTTTGAACATCAACCACATCTGGCTCTTCAACTATCCTTTCATCTCTCCATGTCTCCATATCGAGGACTTCAACATCCATCTCCTCAGACTTCTCATTAGCCTAATTCTCAAATCCAGGTTCACCGGTCTCATTCAGCAATTTCAGCTGATGCTGGAACATAGCTGGGTCCACCACCAAGTTCATAATCTTCTTTAGCAATTTCCATGTCATCATTCTCTCCCCCAGCATCCTCAGCATGTGTTGGTACATTGGTACATGAGTCTCACCCTTGGCTTCCAACTACTCCTCATCTGAGTCAATCTCAATCACAACAGGGGGTGTCTCCCTCAAGTTTTTCAAATTCTCAGCAACGGTAGGGTCAAAAACTTGAATGACTTTATAGCTCATGGAACTCAGTACATACACATCTTCAGGGAAATTTCTAGGTTTCCTTAGTCTCAGTCTCCTAGGTCCAAAAGGATGAGTATATACACACATAACATTCTTTCCCTTGTGCTCTATACATGCTAATTTAGTTAATCTTGGATTCTAATCCCCCATGTACTGAATGTCTCCTATGATTCCCTTCAACAGATGACTTAAATCATAGTCATTTATCTTACCCAACACATCCTTATATCCCTTTAGGTCTACTTTTTTAATATGCTTCATATAATAATTCATGCAATCATCCAGATATTTGAAAGTTTGACCATTAAAGGTGAAAGATTTTTCTCGAAACACATTGATTTTCACTGGCACGGATGGGTCTAGTACCGGCTCAACTGGTGGTGACCTGACAACTTAAATACTCGGTTCTAGAATACCATCCCAAGGTTCAAACATATCACTTTCTGACAGGTTCAACATTTGTTCAAGTTCACCAAAAATCTTTTTGAATGCGTCAGACTTTTCCATATCTGGATTGAGAAGCAATGTCGCAACCTGGATTCTGATTCCCAACTTCTTTCTACCTCTATGTTGTGGGTTTTTTGTGCTGGAAACAAAGTCAAACCGTAATTGCAAGGATATCGAGATAAAGAGATCGTGGGAAGAAGATAGGTTAATAGGAAGATAGAAAGTTAAATTTTGAAATTTTACTTTCCTTTTCCTCTAAAGGTGAACCTTGCCTTTTCCCTTACCGAGATAATAATTACCTTTTTAGCTTTCTACCGCCAGACTTCAACTACCAACACTGCAACTTAAATTTTCCATATTCCAACATGCATCACTCCCTTCATGTTTTTGTATTTTCTTCTTTATATTTTTTTAAAAAGAATATTTCTGTACAAAATAAATAAGAAAACCACTAGCTCTAACTAAAAAGCTTGTAATAAGATGTACCTCATACATGGCACACACCTAAGCGTTGCATGAGTAGCTCCAAAATGGTAGAATCCCGTGGTTTTGTAAAAATATCAGTAAATTGCTTTGATGTTGGAACATAGGCTACCACGACTTCCTTTCTTTCAACAAGATCTCGAATAAAGTGATGTCGTATATCAATATGCTTAGTTCGAAAATGTTGAACATGATTCTTAGAAATATCACATAAAATCTTCAGTGGCCCTTGATGAATTCTATAATCTCTCAACATTTGTTTCATCCATAATAATTATACACAACAACTTCCATCAGCAAGGTATCTAGCTTCAGCTGATGACAGAACTCGAATTTTGTTTCTTACCATGCCAAAAAAACAAATTTGTGCTAATAAAAAAATCCCCCCGCAGTGCTTTTGCGATCATCTGTATTGTCTGCCCAATTTGAATCACTATAGCCTAAAAGCATTGAGTCCTAATTATTAGAATATCATATGCCATACTCAGAAGTCTCACTCACATAACGAATAATTATTTTAACAGCTGTCAGATGTGATTCCTTTGGATTGGTTTGAAATCGTTGACATACCCCAACACTAAAACATATGTCTGGGCGACTAGCTGTGAGGTACAGTAAACTCCTAATCATACTTTTGTACAGCTTCTGATCAACTCTAACACCTTTCTCATCTTTTCCCAATTTTATGGGGTTCCCATTGGAGTTCGGACTGGTCGAGAGTTTCTTAATCCAAACATTTTTACTAAATTCAAGGCATATTTACTCTGATTGATGAACAATCCACTCTTAACTTGCTTTACTTGGAGTCCTAGAAAATAAGTGAGTTCACCCATCATACTCATCTCGAATGCATCATGCATTAGAACAACGAAGTCTCGTACAACAGACTGTGAAGTAGAACCAAAAACAATATCACCAACATAAAATTGAGCAATTAATTTTTTTTATGATCGATCCAGCACAAATAAAGTGTGATCTACTCCTCCTCGACGATAACCTTTCTTAATAAGAAATTTTGTCAGTCGCTCATACCAGGCTCGGGGTGCCTGTTTCAGACCATATAATGCTTTTTGAGTTGATACACGTGATGCGGATAATGAGGATCTTGCAAACCTTTGGGTTGCTCAACATAAAATTTTTCATTTACCATGTTGTTTAGGAATGCACTTTTAACGTCCATCTGGTATAAGGTAAAATCCAGAGTGCAGGAAATAGCAAGTAAAATCCAAATAGATTCTAACCTGGCAACGGGTGCAAAAGTTTCATCGAAATCCACTCCTTCCACTTGAGTATATCCCTGAGATACTACCCTTGCTTTATTTCGAGTTATCTGGCCATCAGCATCCGACTTGTTCTTGAAAATGCACTTGGTACCAATGACATTAACATTGTTTGGACAAGGGGTGAGGTACCAAACATCATTTCTTTCAAACTGACCTAGTTCCTCTTGCATGGCTGCAATCCAATATTCATCAAGTAGGGTTTTTATAATTATAATTATTGGGTTCAATCAATGAGATAAAACACTGTAATCCAGTAAGTTCCCTATAGTCTGTGGTAGAGCACGCGTTCTCTTGGAGATAGGTTCAGGTACCTCCCGTGTTAGATTATGAGGTGGATAACTAGAGACTGGTGTTCCAATACCTCCTCTGGGTCGTCAGGATTTTTGGAAAGTTTTGGTGTTCCAGCATCGGTCTGCTAATCAGCTAAACTGTTTTTGCGTTGGAACATGCACTGAGGCTGGTTCATCTTCACCTTCTCTTGATGCAGGTTTCTCATCAAAATTTTCAACAATTATATTAATGGACTCTATAAGGGTTTTAGTGCGAACATTGTAAACCCTGTAGGCACGGTTGTTCACAGAGTATCCCAAAAAAAGCCATCATCACTGCGACTATAAAATTTTGCCAACTGCTCTCTATCCCTGAGAATATAACACTTGCTCCCAAAGACATGAAAATATGAAACATTAGGCTTCCTACCTTTCCAGATTTCATAAAATGTCTTACTTGTGAAGGGACGTAGATAAACCATGTTGATTGTATAACACACTGTGTTGACTACCTCTGCCCACCATTTTTTGTGAATGCCTTTTTCTGCCAACATTACTCGAGTCATCTCCTGTAGAGTACTATTTTTCCTTTCAACAATACCATTTTTCTGAGAGGTGATTGGTGTTAAAAACACATTCTTTATTCCAAGCTCATCATAAAAGTTGTTAAACTGGAAATTTTCAAATTATCTCCCATGTTAACTTCGAACCCTAATAATTTTTCCTACATGACTTCCCTTTTCTGTTTGCAGTTTGATCACCAAACTTCTGAACACATCCACTATGTCAGATTTTTCCTTAAGGAATGCTGCCCAAGTGTATCTGAAAAAATCATCAACGCATACAAAAATGTATTTCTTTCCGGTCATAATAGGTGTATTTACCGGTCCCATCAAATCCATATGTAATAATTCAAGATTTCTCGAAGTTGTAATATACTGAACAGAAGAATGGGGTGATCGAATTTGTTTACCTTGTTGATATAGTCCGCAAATAATTTCCTTTTTATGAGTGAGAGAAGGCATACCTCGAAAGGCCTTGGAATTTGCAATTTGCACTAATGTTTTATATTTGATGTGTCCTAGCCTCATGTGCTACATTTTCCCTTCATCTTCTTTAGAGCTTAGACACTTGATTTCTTGTTCCAACAGATAACAGTTGTCTCAAGATCAAATTCCTGAGAGTACTTTGTCCTTACCATGTTTGACAATGCATCTGTCTTTATGAAACTCAACAGTCATATTGTCATCGCACAATTGACTGATGCTCAAAAGATTTGCCTTCAAATCTTCAACAAGTAACACACTTGTAAAGGTTGGAAATCCCTCAATCTATAGTTCTCCTTTGCCAACTACTCAACTTTTATTTCCATCACCAAATGTAACAAATCCACCGTCATAAGGTTTGACCTTTGTGAGAAACTCATGTGTTCCAATCATATGTCGAGAGCATCCACTATCAAAGTACCACGAGTCTCTAGAATGTGCAATAAGAGACGTGTGAACAACAAGACAGCTCGTTGTTCGCTTAGGAATCCAAATCTTTCTAACCAATTTTGATCCCAGATAGTCATCCACGTTGGAACATGCAAACAGTTGACGTCCATTCATAGTGTCTCTGAGTAATCTAAGACATTGTTATTTTATGTGATTGATATGAGCAGTAGCTACACAACATAGGTTTCCTTCGCTGAGTCCTCACTACTTTCTTCTTCATGTCTTGTACTTCTGTCTTGAAATTTATAGTATCAATTTCTATTTTGTCATAGCCGATTCCCTGTCTGTCTCCGAAGTTCTTTCCGATAGTTAGAATATTATCCAGTTTTGCCTTACCAGTGTTAAACTTCAGGATTGCAGCTTTAGCCATCTCATCCCTTTGAGTAGTCGATTTCATCTTTTGTTTCAATTGTTCCACTTCATCTTCTATCTTATCAATTAGATCCATCAATTCTGACTTTCTATTTGCAAGTTGGTTTTTCTCCGCTTTTAAGATTTTATTGGTTTCGACAACTTTCAGCCACATTCCATACATGTTTTCATAAGAAGTATAGATGTCTCATCGCTTACTTCCTGACCGTCATCACCACTTGATGTATTACAAATTTTCTTTTCTGTGTTGGAACATGTCGTAACATCGGTCATCATCGTGTTGGAACATGACCCAGTTTAACTCATCTCAGGAATCTTAGCTCCGAATGCCACATAATTACTGGTGAGTTCCTCTTCTTCCTCCCTTTATTCATCATCACTCCAAGAGGTAACATAAGACTGACCTTGATTTTTTCGAGTATTAGCACATTCTGCCTGGATGTGTTCATATCCTTCACATTCTCTGCATTGAATTCTTCCAGACTGCTTTGCTTAACGTCCCTGATTTTATTGGAACTAATGATTCGATCGTTCAAGACGTGGTCCTTTATTATTTCCAAAATCGTGTGCACGAGGTCGATTTCCACTCCCACCAGTTTTCTCTTGAGATCTTCTATTTACTGCTCTTTTTAGCATTCTTGAGAAGTTTTTTATGATCAGTACCAGTTCTTCAATCCCATCATCACTCCCATCGTCATGGTCAGTCTCTGAAGAGGAAACTTTGAAAGCCATCTCCTTATGTGTTTTCTTTGTGGATGGCTCAAGAGTCATCTCATAAGTCTGCAATAATCCCATCAGTTCATCCAGTGTCATGGTGGATACATCTCTTGCTTCTTCAATGGCGGCAACTTTCATTGAGAATTTTGAGGCAGTGATCTTAAGGTTTTCTTTACCAGTTTTGCCTCCTTATACGTTTTCCCGTGTTGGTATGCCATGTTCGCTATATCTCTTAGCTTCCCATTGAAAATTTCAATAGTGTCATCCTCCTCCATCTTTAGTTCCTCAAATTTTGTGGCCCACATTTAAAGCTTAGATTCTTGTACTCGGCTCGTTCCTTCATGGACTGTTTGCAGAATGTCCCAAGCCTTCTTTGCCTGATAGCATGTTGAAATAAGTTTAAACCGACTTTCATCTACTGTTGTGAATATAGCATTCAAAGCTTTTGAGTTTGCCATTGAAACTTTAAGTTTCCGGACTCCAGGTTAACTTGTCCTTGAGTTGCTGCTTCTGAGTGCTTGATTCTCCTTCCTTCTCTTTTGAACTGGTTTCAGAATCTTTAGTTGGATAATTCCATTCAGTTTCCACAAAGTGTCTCATCCAATGAGTTGATGAACACTCTCATGCAAGCCTTCCAATAGTTGTAGTTTGTCCCTTCAAATATGGTGGCTGAGATACTGAAGCTCCTTCTTTGGTCGTCATGGTAAAATTGAATCACATTTTCCTTGACAAAACCAAGGTATGAGTAAGTGACCAAGTTCTAACACCAAATAAAATTTTGGTTCTACCTAATTAATTTAATAAACACTACCATGTTCCAGCATAACATATTAAACCAAGTGTGAAAAAAATAGTAAAGCAAGGACACACAAACTTGGTTACGCAATTCGGTGAAAAACCACCTACGTCTGCGGGGCCTGACCCAGTTTAGAATAAATCCACTAATCAGAACAAGAAAGTACAATGGACACGACTATACTCATCTTTTCTAATTTCAACATGTGGATTTTGCAAGCTCCTTTTGCTACCGATCCGCTTTGATCAGACTCCATCTAACCTCGATACTCGTCGAAGCTGGATCTCTTACTCCCGGGGAATTAAGGTTTCTGATTCTAAACTTAGATCAATAGTGTATTGATCATGTTGAAACACAAACTGGACTCTCGACTACTCGTAAGAATGAAATCTGAATGCAGATTTTCTTTTGTTAAATTCGTAAGTAGCTCAACCAAAATGTTCTCTATATATATAAGCTCGACCGCACTTCCTCAGTAATTGGTGCGCATGGAATTCTATCTCCATAAAATATTATGATAACAATCAAATCTCTTAGAGATAGGAATTCCTTAATCTAATCCCTTAAAGTAAGGAATTAAAATATTTCATCCATATCTTCACCATGACCGAATATACCATATCGATCTCTTGCATAAATCTAATTCAATCATATAAATATAGAAATTGATATATTCTGCAATCAAAAACTAACTGGACGAAATATATACTTCTCAGATTACCTTTTCTCGCAAACAATTCCATAACTGATGTTACAACACAACATTCCATATTTACATAATTTTCACAAATTGCTAACTTAAACAATTCTGGATTTTACAATTTTTAGTGCAAAAATAGCCCTAACTACTTTACATAAATGCAAATATAACCCTAAAACCTATATTCCGGCATTGATTGGCCATTGACCAATTTGAAATAACCAAAATGCCCTTCAGCCAAAACTAAAAAATTAAAAGACAAAAATACCCTTTGACCCACCTCTAGCACCGCCACTACTTCACCACTTTCACCGCGCCACCACCGCCACTCCGCCGATGCTAGACCCCAACGCCAAATTTTCAACCTCAGATTATTCCTCATCTAACCTCAGATTTCTGCCGCTAACCACACCCACGTCGCCAGATTTCTTCCGACGACCTTACCCCACCGTCGTTGACCACCTAGTCAACACGCAAATCTCATATTTCCACCTCCCTCACTGCCGGCTACCTCGTCATTGCATTTTTTAGCGTTTCGTCATCGCCGACCACCATGTCACCGGTTATTGACCGCCAAGCACCGCCGACCACCACCACCAACCCCTCACCCCCACTGTCGCTAACCAAAAGAATGCGCCACCAAACCTACCACCACCCAATCCCCGCCACTTGCCCCGCCCCGACCACCCAGCCCCATCACTGGTCCACCCCCATGACACCTCTGTTCACCAACAACCATCCCACCACCATCAACCCACCACCACACCTCTGGTCATTCCTACCCCACCAACAACCACCCTACCACAAGCACTCTGTCACCGGTTCACCACAATTTTCCACCCATGACACCACCCCCACTAGGCAGCCCCGCCGATGCCCAGCCCCCACCACCAAAACCCCAACTTCTCCAACGATGAAGAAAGAGAAATAGCAGCCGCCAAACTGGATGCGTACTACGACGGCGTCGCCACAGAGATCAAAGTTAGATTTGTGTAATCGGCGGCGAGGTGATTTGGGAGAAACAATTAGGGTTAGAAGAAAGATCAGAGTAGATCTCTGTAGCGGTGTAGATCAAAGTTTAATTAGGGTTAGAAGATCGAAGCTTTGGCGGAGTAGAAGTTTTGGGAGAAAATCGGAGTAGAAGAAAGAAAAAAGTGGAGGTCTGAGAAGAGAAAATACAATCAGGGTTAGAAGTTTTGGGGTTAAAATAGAAAAAAAATTCTTTTTTTCCAGAGGGGTAAAATTAACTTTTCACCCAATTACGATCTAAATCTGCCGGAAAATGTTGTATTTGCACATACACTAATTATCTAAGGTTATATTTACACTTTCAACTATCAGAAGGTTATATTTGCACTTATGTGAATTATGTAGGATTGTATATGCACTTCACTCATTAGTTTATTACCCGCTTACAAGCTATAACTCCTAACAAAATCTTGTGTCCAAACGTAGTCCGGACCAAACATATACCATAAAAAATCACTAACCTTGGAAGATGATAATAATATCATGTCCAAGCTTTCTAATTCAGTCCTCAATCGGGTTTGTGATTTTGGAGTTTGTCTCGCCTGCCCGCAGATCTTATTATACCACAACCGGTAAATAACTAATAGAATATTAAATAAATTAGAATCGGGTTAAGAAAAGAATACGCTTTCTGATTAGTTTTGTATATATCATTTTTCATATCTGATTCTGCCTTGTATATCCTTTGTACTCACTATATATATGAATACACACAACCACAATTATTTTTGGGTTTTACATTC
>JAULKM010123892.1:0-18110 GCA_032355605.1 Rubia tinctorum | reverse complement strand
CCCCAACTTGAGCTAAAAATGTTTGTGTTAATCACTCACTTTAAAATGTATTTAATGCTATAGTATAAGCCCTCATTAATCTAAGTTCCAGTATTGGAACTAATTTCATCCTTATATATAAGACAGGAAGGTGTTATAGATCCGGAAGTTGTTCAGCTCTTAATCATTCCATAGCTGAATGACTTCCGAACTCGGAAATGTATCGGGACATTGTAAGATATGAAAATGTTAGGTTTTCGGAAGTTGTTCGGGTCATAATAAATATAGAGAAGAAGAGCTTCTAGACTCGGAAGCTCTGGGGGTATATAAAAAAATTCTCAATTCGAATTTAGTTTCAAGAACCCTAAAATTCATATACAACCCTAGCTATTCAAAGAAAATAGGCTACCTTAGATTCTCACTCCACGTTCGTAAAGTCAACGATCATGTCAAGAAAGAGGGGAGGACAAGGAGGATGAGTGGGTAATGCATTCTCATGGAGTCTTGCTCCGCCTACTGAGTTGGGAGCTTTGGAAAAATTCTCCAATACCGAAGCGGAGAGAAGGCATGTTGAGTTTCTTCGAGTTAGAAAGTGTACAAATTTGGAAGTTGTTAGTAGTGAAGATATGCATGATTTGTCCCTAGGATATTTATTGAGGTACTTTAGGAATCAGGGTATGGAGAAATCGTTAACTTGTGAGGAGAGTGTGCACACTGACGATGTCGTGCAATTATATGAAAACTTAGGGCAGCATTTTATGAACAAGGATATGACTCTAGTTAATGGCAAAGAAGTGACATTCACGAAGTATACTATAAATTATGTATTAGGAAATGCGCATACTACTGGTTCGAGTTTGAGGTTAGATATTCTCGATGATCCCCTAGATATATACCATCAACAACAGTGGCCTGACATTTATGAAGGCACACCACTGTGCCCCGTAGAAATGGCTAGAAAGTATTTTGGTAGGTGAGGGAGTTCTGCTGACCAGGCATAATCCTATGACGTAGGTGCATTGATAGTTGAATAGAGACTCGTTTATGAGTGGATTAGCCCGAATGTCCAACCATCTGGTGGCCATGCCTGCGAGCCAACGATTGATAATCTGATGCTGTTTTACTATGTGATGGAGGATTTCCCCATTAATCTGGGATGTACGATCTTAAGCTACACGTTGAAAGTGGCGGGAACGAAGAAGGATCTAACTTATGGTGGACTTATCACTGCTTTGCTAAAGCAGTTTGGAGTCCAACTCGTGGATAGACCTTTGCGGTTGAAATTTTATGACTTGAGATGGTTTGCACAAAAATAGTTGGAAATGGGCGACGATGGTAATTGGAAACATAAGGAGATCCCAGGAACAACCACAAGAGTCGCAAAAGGGCAATAGATGCAGAGTTGGACATGGCTAAGGTTTCATCGTCTCCAGAGTGTGCCGATTATTGGTTGCATTTATAGTATGATTTTATATTTTTCTTCTAATTAATCGGTATATGATTGTTTTATTAATTTTCCCAGGTGGCAGAGCAGGTTGGATGAATACTGTGAGTAGGTACCTTGGCTGCATTCGAGGTGACGTTACGAAAGTTAACGGGGATTTGGAGCAAGTTGAAGCCCGCTAGGCAAAGCTCATTGAAGCCACAAGGTTGCAACTATCATTTGACGACGAGGCAATGCCCAACTTTGCTCCTAAACTCTCTAAAACCAAACCTGAAGAAGAAGATAATGAAGATGCTGATACCAATGCTGGAGGAGACGTTACACGTGAAAAGGCTTGTTGAGGTGAAGACTAGTATGCAGGAGGCCGATAATGCGGAGGATTCTAATGGAAATGCCAATCAAAATATTTTGCAGGAGGAGAGTGACCCGAATTTTGTAGAGATGTTTGGGGATAATTGAACTTTGATGTCATTAATTTTGAGATGCTATGGGTGTGTGACTTGTTGGGTTTAGACAAATTTGAACTTTAGTTATGTTCTTGGATAGTTTACCTTAAACACGTTTTTGTGTTGAATAATTTAGTTTTAAATATGTAAACCATTATTTGTATGTTATTCGTCGTAAATGTTATTCCAATTACTCATCCTCTTTTGTCTATCTATATGTCAAAGTGTCATTGTTTGTAAACCCATTTTGACCATAACAATATAAGACTAACATGAATGCAAGAAGCTGTTCTGAGTCTAGAAGCACGTCTCATCAGTGAAAATTGAGTATGAATATGCTTCCAGACTTGGAAAGTAAACCTGACTTGATGGCATGCTAGACCTCATTTAGCTTCCGAGTCCAGCTGCATTTTCCGTCCTGAAATTGGTAAGCAAAGGAAATGTTTTAGCTTGCTTTTTTTCCCATTTACATGTCTTCCGACCTGGGAAGACAGTCCTGATTGGAACATAGTAAGACCGGGCAAAGCTCCAGACTCTTAAGAAACTCTTAAGTGATTGAATACAAGATGTCAATTATGTTCTGATTTCAAATGTATATTCCATCCCGAACCTAGTTACAAGAGAGTTTGTTAATGAATTTTTTATGCCCCTCAAATTGTCTTATGAGCTTGGAAGATCGGTTCTGAACTTAGCTCAACTTTCCAGAACTAACCTGGTGTTTTGGAACATTTGAAGCAATTTGCATTGTTTCTATTTCTGAACTTGTAAGTGTAAATTCGATTCTTTAAAAAAAAGACCTGCTTCCGGACTCGTAATAGTAAAATGGATCTTCAACACCACTGTCCCAAAGAACTCTCGGACTCGGAAGAAGGACATTTATATATAAAAAACCCAAATCGGCATCGATTAAAATCCCCAATTATCAAACACTAACAACTCCAACTATCTCTTCCGGCTCCAGAAACCGCACTCCCAATCCAATTTCAAAAAAATTTAACGCAACAACCTTATTGCAGTAATTTTGTCTTCACAACAAGGAGGTCGGGGAGGCAAAGGGAAATCCATGGCAGGTAGTTTGAGGCTCTCAAAAACCATCGATCAGCAAATGGCTATATGTGTTTCCGCTTACTCACAAGCGAGGTACGATGCTTTATGCCAAAGAGGAAAATTGCTTGATTGCCACATTATAGATCTAAATATCTATCATAACATAGTTTTAGCCGATCTAGTGCAAAAATTTGAGGGCCAACATGCCCTTAATTTATTGGCCTTAAATGAACCATCACACTTTGATGGGATTTGTCAGTTTTATTAAAAATTTAATTGAGGTTGAACGTGGCGGTTACCAGATCAGAGTATATGGGTACAATGTAGATCTTAGTTTGTGGATAATTAACTAATTGTTGGAGTGTCCGTACAAAGGTCCCGAGGATGTGTACCCCCAAAAAACTCAAGGTCCTTTAGATGGCATTTATCATAGGGAGGCTTTTCCCCTTCAATCATTCTACCCTTATATTGATCCTATTTCTTGTAGTGAAAGATACTTTCAGTGCAATCCCCTAACTTTGGGAAATCGGAGAGCATTAGTTTGAAAAAAATGACCATAGATCAACGGATCGTGCACTAAATGATAGCTAGGAATATTGTACCTACCTCCATCTACATAACAGAGCCAAACTATGCCACATTGATGATGTTTTATTACATCATGGAGGGGAGGAAAATTAATCCCAAGGCTGTGATATTCAAAAACATGCTATGGGTAGCCACGTCACAAAAGGTGATCAAGCGTCTTCCATACGAGAACTTGATCACTAAGATTTTGAAAGGAATTCAAGGGTTTTCATTGCACATGGAGGAGAAACCGTGCAAGTGGTTCAACAAAAAAATACTTCATGAAGAAACACTAGGTATTGTTTGAACAAAAATGAGCACACGACGATGACGAGGCCAACAAGAGGCCAAGAGTAGAGCCCGGTATGTTTGGAATTGGTTTATTTAGTTTTATTTAATTAAAGTATATTGGAAACTGTTAACATTTTTATTTATTTACCAATTCCTAGGAACCCGACGCGCAGTTCTTGAAAGGCCTTAGAGCATGCTACAAATGGGTTCGAGGGAAACTTACTCTGATGAGAGAGGATATGGAAATTGGAGCGGAGTCAAAGTTCCTTTCAGAGCCATTTGGAATCAATATCGAGAGGCCGTACGGAAGAAGGACCATAAGTGTTATGGTTTTACAGTTGAACGAATTTGTCATCATTTTGTTGTAATGGAATATTTGTGATGACTATTTTTATGTTTGAACTAATGTATTTTGAGGCGAACATCCATAGTTCGAATTGTATGGTCTATATTGATGAGTAGTGTTTGCATTTTTATATTTTTGCCTCACAATCATTGTGTTTATCATGTACATTACCTTATGCGAAGTTACAATATGCGTAGTTGAAATGCGAAGTTACAACAAGTAAATTAGCTAGAAAAGTTCTTTTACCATTACTGAGGATGAGCTTCCGGTACCGGAAGCCAATCCGTCCTTCAAGATTACAATGATTTCCAAACAAATTGACTTCATAAAACGAACTCTAATTTTGTTTCTTACTTTTCCCAATATTTTTCAGTTTCTTTCTCCTCTTCTTGATCTTACCTCGACCGTCAACCCAAACTCCTTCATCATGATCAATACGCCCTAAATGACCACGTACACTCATATCATCCTCCTCAAGCGTAATGTCTTCCCCACTGGATCCCATTTGTGCGTGCAGTATAAAGCCAATTATATCATGGCCTTCATAATCCTCAACAAAAGCTTTCTTTCCCTCAACAACTATCTCCCAATGTGGGTCAACAGGGTGTTTCACATAGAAAACTTGGTGGGCTTGTGACGCCAATATGAACAGATCTTATTTCCAAGCAACTCGATTACGATCCACAAGGGTGAATCTCAAATCCTCAATCTGTTGTCCGTTATTAACATCAATCCATTGGCATTTAAACACGGGAACTTTTACAGTCACATAACAAAGCTTCCAAATCTCAATCACAATACCAAAATAACACATTTGGGCATACATAGGATTGTCATCACTTGCACTCGCAACGTGAAGGGCCTCATATACAAGTGTCACCCTGTTGTTCTGGGATACACCCTTGTCATCCATTGATTTTGTACCAAAAGCAAACCTGTAAATGTCATAATCTCCATATTATAGGAATGTGGCCATTGGTCGACGAGCAAACCATTTCACTATACTGGGATGATCACCGATATCGACATGACTTCGGAACCATGAAGAAAAGGTACTTATGTGTTGTTGCAAAACACGCTCTTCATTGAATTGAGGATGCATAACTCTTATTTCCTCTATGTGGATCTCGACAAATGGAGCAACGTCCCCATGGTTCCGAAGTGTCGTTCACAAATCTTCCGCAGCAGGGTTAATTAGTTTTCCCAGTTTCAAACCTTTGCCACGTACTCACCCATTGTGTTGAGAATTAGGAACACCCATTGAATCATCTTCCTTCAAATAATCGGTGCAAAAATATGTGACCTTTTCCGCCACATAACATTGCTTAATACTTGCATTCGATGTGTACCAATTCTTCACAAAATGTTTAAAGGTTTTCATATACCTCACAAAAAGGTACATCCACCTCAAAAATAATGGTCCACAAAATTTGATCTCAAGGACCAAATGAACTATCAAATGGACCATAATATTAAAAACTGGGGGGGGGAGTACATCTCCATCTGACACAGAACCTCGACTATCATCGCTTTCAACCGGTTGAGCTTAGTCACACTAATGATTTTGGAACAAATTGACTTGTAAAAAAACACATTTTCATAATACATAGTCTAACGTGAGAAGGAAGTGAATACCTAATTGCAATGTAATTCAATTCTTGCATCAGGTTGTGGCAATCGTCTGATTTCAAACCAACCAATTTCAAATCCTCCACAGATATACATGAACTTAGGTTAGATGAATAATCCCCTGACACCTTCACACTTTCTAGGGTATCACAGTACAATTTCTTCTCCAGTTGAGACACCAAATGGCAAGCAGGTGGAAGGTAACAATCATCACCATTCGTGACCGGGCCCAAACTGCTCTTAATTCTTATTTCTACCAAGTCGAGCCGAGCTTTCAACCCATCCTTAATTTTACCCAGGATATTCAACAAAGTTATAAGAAAAGAGTCACTTACATTCTTCTTAATGTGCATTACATTGAGACTATGTATTACGTCCAAGTGCTTCCAATAAGGAAGGTTGAAAAAATGGAACATTTCTTCCAACTACCATCGGTCGCAACTTTACGCTTCTTTTTCCCAAAATCATTATTAATGTCCCTTACTCTATCATAAACCTCAACCCATGTTAGTGGTAAAGGTTCCTCTCTTTTCTCCACCTTCTTATCAAACCACTTTTTCGCCAATCGCCATGGGTGACCCGCGGGAAGAAACCACATGTGCCCCTGGTAAATGGTTTTAAAATCGTGCTTCAATTGACAAAAGGAGGTATTCTTTTCACAAACCGGACATGTGTAATTTACTTTCACCAAGTACCCAGATAAATTTTCAAATACTGAAAAATCATTAATGGTGCAAAACAACAAAACCTTCAAATCGAAATAATCTTCGGTACTACCGTTGTAGGTTCTTACACCCGAGTTGAACAATATCATCAAATTATCGACCAAAGGCGTAAGGTACACATCTATATGTTACTAAGTTTCTTAGGTCACGATATTATCAAAGACAGTAATACGTACTTTCGCTTCATTGTCAACCACGAGGATAGGTTATAGATCACCACTAGGACAAGCCATGAGCTGTGTGTGCTAGTTATATTACCAAATGGATTCATTCCATCGGTGGATAGGCCAAACCTCAAATGTCGCGGCTTCACACCAAACTCAGGGTACAAAGAATCAAGTTTCTTCCCATGCTCACCGACTGACGTATGCCGAATGACATCATCCTTCGGCATTCCATCGAAAAAACTTTGCATCTTATTTTGAAGAAAATAACTTCTTCAACCATGGAATGATAAGGAGATACCATAACACTTTGGTCGGGGTCCTTTTCTAAAAAAATTGAAGCAACTTCAGCACCAACCTCAATTTCGGCAAGTTTTAACTTGTATTGGTACTCACCACAAACCCCACACCAGTCACGATCCTCGTCCTCCAGGCCTCTATAGAGCTTACAATTATTGGGAAAACATGTATTTTTTCACTTTCATTCCCATAGGACAAGAATTCTTTTTTAGGCATACAACCAGTAGGGCAAATTGTTACCCTCCGGAATCAATTTCCTTACTAGTTCCAGAGTCTCCATCATCCCTTTATCATTCCACCCAAATTCCACTTTCAAATTCATCATTTGCAAAGTTGAACTCAAAACCGAATGATTTGAACAACTATACAAAGACGTCTTTTTGTTGTTGTGCAAAGCTTCTAGCACTTCGGGTTTCCCATGGAATTCTCTAGAAATGTCCTCCACCATCTCATTGAACCCTTCATCTACGTCATATTTATTGTATTCTTTATGTCCAACATCTTCAACAATAGCATTGTCAACCTCCCCATGCCACACCCACGAGGTGTAACTAGTTTGAAACCGCGCATGATGAGATGTGCACCCAACTTCTTCATACCAAAAATGCATCATTCCTACGATCTTTACATGGGAAAATGTGCTCGCACCACGCTATTCTTGGAAGCATGTTCAATAGATACAACAGGAAACGATTCTACCAAAGGGAGATAATCGGGTGATTTTCTCAAATCTTTACAAACAACGAAAAACCCTATAATGATTAAATTGAGATGTTCAAACTACATGGCTATCATACAATATAACACATTATTTCACAAAAACCAATTCAACTAAATCAAATCCATTTCAAATAACAAATACATGCTTTCCGACATAATCATAAAAATAAGCATTAGGCCAATCAACCAAAACAATCAAATCTAAGAACAACAAAATGTTCATCTTAATCCTTCAAATCAGCCAAATCCTTCAAATATTTATGAATTCAATATCAAAGAAACTGTTTGGCCTCAAATAAATTACCTCAAAAACATCCCGAGCATGGGGGATCTGGAAGCAACGGGAACATCTTGAAGATCCCAACCATTCTCCATAGTAGGATGATAAACTTGGCACCTCAAATACGTCTCGCAAGTCGCAGTTCCGATCAACCAAATCCTACTGTCCTCGCTACAGCTAGCCAGCAGATTGCTCATCCCCGTCACCGTTATCCTCCCCACCTCCAAAATAGCTGGCTGAGCACCAAAATTACTAGGCTGCTCCACCAGCCATTTCAAATTCCCCAAATTAAGAATCAACCCTCCGTTTCCACTCATCTTACTAAAAATCAAACTCCCGATTATTCGATCTTCCCCACCACCTGATTCTTATCGAAGCCACCGCCGATCTCCTTCTCCACCGAAACCACCGCAACATTCTTCACCGAAACGACCAAATTCTCAGTCAGGGAAATATTTTGTTGCGTGGATTGTGGAAAAAATTATATCGCTATAATCCAACATTGGGCTTGTAACCCGTAAAGTGAATTCGCAAGTTTTACTTCATTTAGCAACAAATGAAAATCATTAGATTAAATATATCAACGACTCAGATTTGTTATCACGTGATCCCAATTATATGTGTGTATATATATATATATGCATATATATATATATATACACACACATATGTGTGTGTATATATATACAACATAGTTGAGGAAGAATAACATACCTTTGATCCTCCCAAATGTATTCTATATTAGTTTGGGAAGAAGCCCAGTGAGAAAATTTTTAAGGTTCAAATGACATGAGTTCTTAAAACCCAAATGACCTAGTACACATTTAATATGTTCACCGATGACGGTGTTCCAAACTCGGAACTGGTACACCTTCCAACCCATCTTGAGCCGATCACATTCCGAACTAAAAAATGGATCAGATTTTTAATTTTGGATATGGAATTCATTTTGGCCCTTCAACATACGACATGCAATGAGCTTCCAAATCAGTAACTGCACTTGAGTCCCTCTTCCGAGCTTGAAACACCTTCGTTAGAAGACGATTTGACATAACCACTATCTTATCAATTCCATTGAAGGAGGTTAAAAGAAAAACCTTCTTTGTAAAATACCATTCAAAGGCAAATTATCAAATAACCACCTTCCTCTTTGTCACAACCGCCTTCCACACTCATAGGGACCTGATCCTGGCCACTTCCGAATTTGAAAGACTCCAGGGAATTAGGTTCCTAGAAAAAACTATGGAACCGTCTTTAAATGGTGTCTTTAATCAAGTTTCCTCCACTAGTGTTTTGTGTAAGAACTTAGTTTTTTCAAACAAAAACCATTTTCCCCTTCATTGTGGTTGTTATTTTCTAGTATAAATATTGTTGCATGTGTGTTATTTTGGTTTAATGTTCACCGTGATGCACTAAATCATTTATAAAATTGTGGATCTTTTTCTTGTTTAATTGCTTTCAACAATTTTTGTTAGATGAATGAAATATAGCATTTGCATTAGTTATTTTTAGTCATTTGAAATGTTAATTTGTTTATTTACACCATTTACATTTCTTATCATGCTTTAGTATGGCATAAACTTTAACATGTGTGCTATATCAGTAGATCTACAAATAACATGACACTGATCTTGCTTTAAATATGGAAGTTTTTTAAAACCCCTTACAGATCTACATGTTTAGCATCAAAGATTTTTACTCCATGTTTGTTTATGGCTTAGTCATTGATTATTGGTGTATTGATACATTTCTGTGTGGTCGGTTGCTGCTTAATTGTGTGTCATTTTGTCACAGCATATGAACAAGGGAAAAGGTGACCGGGTAAAGGTCGGGCAGTCATCCACTGCCCATGGCTCACCCTTGAAAGTCCCTGTGAAATCCCAGTTTCATAAACCTATTTCATGTGCTAGAGGATCTAGCTCCTTGGTGCTGAAACATGATGAATTGAGAGTGACACACAGCTATGTGATGACTCCTTCACCTATTCAGATAAACCCATGGCAACCCATTTCTCACCCATTAATTTTGATTCCTGGCCCTCGTTCTCTGAAACTGATGGTTTTGAAAGTAAGGGTTTCGAAACAGAGGTAATGGTTCTGAGTTTTCTAAAGTCTAACCTGAACCTTGAGAGAACTTTGATTATCGCAACATCAAATTTGGTGAACCCAGATTTCACAAATACGGTGCTTGCTATTTCCATGGGAATTGGCCCAAAAGGGGGATAACTAAAAGAGCCTATACTAAGGGCATATGTGCTACATCTGCGGTTCGTAAGGAATGTGTATGAGAAGGACATTGCAGATGGCTAGGATCCCCATGAGCCAAAAAGTCCAAAAAATAAGCAGTCTTTCCCATCAGGTTGTATCTATCCTCTACTTTTTTTGGTCTATGTAAATATTTTCTAACTCTTTCATTTATGTTTTTACAGGCACGAATTGACCTGGATGTTTAATTAATGGATTTTTAGTTCACGGTTGCCCTTAGAGCATGGGTAACTTTTAAATTGCGGTTATTCTTAGAATGAGACTATTCGTGAAACCTATGTTTGTATTAACTCTACTTTTGAAATTATTTGTATTACTTCTTGTTCTATTTTTGTGAACCACTTCATGTTGGTTGTGTTTATTCGTGTGTTTCAATACGCGTTGGCTATGTTTATAACTCTCTGTTTGTGAGCCACTTCGTGCTGGATGAAATCTATGTTATAATCTGATTGCTTCCTATAACCTTACATGAATGAGGGCTCTAATATGATTTTTGTGCTATAAAATTAGAAATGCGTGCTATAATCTAATTTTTGTGTTATATAATTAGAAAGACATGCTATAAATAATATTTGTATGCTCAGAATCTGAAATGTATGTTGTAAATGGAATTATTCTCCTGTGTAATATGATTTGCATGTTGCAATATGACTTGAGAGTGATTGGGGTGGAGCGTTGGATTTATTAATGTGTGAATGAGTACATGAACAACTAACAAAGCTATGCAGTTAGGTCTACAAGCTTAACTGATCTTGGTGGGGCGTGAGGTTTGTGTCACTTAATGGTCATAGTTCATGTAGTTGGTTAGAAATCAATTATGAAGTTATGACGAATGAGTAAATTAAATTTAGCCATGTTTTTCAATTTGAAAAACTAATTTGATCTTGGCGGGGCATAAAAATGATTTCAAAACAGTCTGAGGTTATTAGAGTTAATGTGATCAAGTCTTAGAAGCTTAAAGCCAATAATGATGATGTTTGTTGCTTATGTCCAAATAGCGCAATCAAGTTTATTTGAATATGAACTTTTGGATGACGTTTTCATATAGATTGTATATTTTGTGGGAATGTTTTAGGTTGTGCCAAGCCAGGCCTGTCATTCTGATTGCTATTTGTTGTTTTCCTTTCACTTGGGGTTTTTTGCAAAATGAAATTGTAAAAGCATGAAATATTTTCTAAAAACTGAAACTGCATTCATACATTACATTCTTAATTGATTTTACATCCAAAATGAAATAGGGGTAATATTGTCCCTATTTTACAAGGTTGCATTGTAAACATGTTTTCAAAACCCAAATGCATGTTTAGAGTAGTAGCACAACCCTATAAAATACTTGAAAAAGACCTCTTTTCAGCCAATCTTCATACTTAGCATCAGATCATGAATGTTCCTTGTTCTTCCAATAGCAACCATTTCTTCTAAATAACCCCTTGCCATTTCAGATTCCACAATCAAGATATGTGGTAAAATGCCCAACCTCATCATTCTTTGCTTCTCCTTGTGTGGCAATTTCAAGTTGTTTCCACCTTTATTCTTAAGGATTTCAATCGTGACATTTTGTAAAGAAATGAAAACAAGATCAAGCCTTTTTGGGTTATATCTTTAAAATGCATGGCAAACAGCTTGTAAAAGTCCCTATAAATTTGTGCTAGGGGTTTCATGTGGTAAACTCTGAATGGACACAAAAAAAACCCATATCTAAGATGTTTAAATATGGTGACTTTGCTAGCTGGCACACTAGGGTATTTCTAAAACCATCCAAGGTTGCTGCTACTTTGAACTCGCTATCTACTAAATGTGAGGGGGCATTGTCTTGTTGTATGGATATGTGTTTGCTAGCCTAAACTGTCCACCTAGCATTAATGGCAAGTATAACATCATGAATGAGTTTCTTTCTAATGCAGTCCCTATTTATTTTAGGAATTGGCATTAACACAAGTGTTCCCCTAGGCCTATTGATACTATTTTTATTCGCGAATACATTCAGTGTAGGGGAAGACACCAATTTTACCATCAAACACAAAATTCCCATTAATATCAAATATAGGCCTACACACAACACATATAAACATTAACTATGTAATGTTTGTTATATTGGGTTCTATATGGTTCCATTAGGGGCTAGTAAGTACCTTGTAGTAGCTACAGTAAGGTAGAACCATTTCTCATCAATATGAATGATGTTGTGCATATCCTTGAACTGCATGTTTCACTCAATCTTTGATTAAGCACCACTTCATCCTTTTTAGTTTTACATTTGCTGATAAGTAAGGATGAACTGCATTTTTGTGGCTCCTTATCTCTTTGTTTGTTATAGCTTGGTGGATCATGCTTTTACTTATGAAGGCCAGCAGTAACGCTACTGCATGTTCGCCTTTTTCTGAGTGGTAAGACCATCAATGCCTCAGTGTGGATGGGTTTTTTTGGTTGGACATGGTCGCCCATGTCTCTTAGACCTTGCTGTTACAGTTTCTACAGCAGCAATCTTCTGCCTTACTCTTGCCCATACGAAGCTGATTGTTTGGGTGGTAACCCCCATTGAACTGCTGCCTCAAGGCTTCTATTGTGCCGGAGAACACCTCAATGGTTGTGTTGAAGTAGAAACTAAGATATTTTCTGCTTCTCCTCATCGGTTAAATTGCGACCTACCATCACAACACCTGCTATATTAAAGGCTCAATGAAGCTGAAGAATTTATGGGACCTAAGGTTTGAAAAGAACCAGTTCTTCAAAGAACTGTCCAAAAGGGAATGTTTCTAAAGGCCTTTAATACTTTTAGAGCAGAGGAATGAATGTTGTTTTTGTTTTATAGAGGTAGAGACACAAATTTCAATGTGTAAAAATTTTAGCTTTTTGGAGCCTTTTCTGAATTTTTAGCTCCAACATCAATTTTGGGGCGAAATTGGGATTTTGGAGGGAACTGTTAGTCAGTAAATTACTTGCAAATGTCAGATTTTGAATTTAAATTCTTCACTATTCAAAGGGGATAGAACCCACCTTTTCAGTCACTTCAATAGTGACAGTTAGCAGAATTGGACAGCTTTAACATCCTTTTTTTATTGTACAAAAATACCACCTCAATTTCTCTTTCTGAAAAGTAAGGCGGGCAGAGGGATTAGTTCTTACAAAACAAGGTCAAGTTGAACCCAAACTTTTTGAATGAGCTTTTTAGGGATAACAATTGCGTCTAAAAAGAGCAATTAATGGAGCTTTGGTACTCTCTCTATCCCAGTTTAAATTTTATACTTTATTATCTGATACTCCATTCGTCCCAGCCGAATCTGCACACTTACTATTTGGCAGTCAAACTTGCTGAATATTGACCACATATTTGAATAGATGTATGAACAATAATAATATCGTGTGAGATATTGTTATATTTGTCGTTTTTAAATATCAATTTCTTTATGCACCATTATTACTTGTAGTTACATATATTTACAGTTAAACATGTTTCTTGGAGACTGTGAAAAATATTCTGTGCAAATTCTTCTGAGACGGAGGGAGTATTATTTTTTTAATTTTACCACATATTTGAATAAATATATAAGAAACAATATAATCATATGTGATCTAGTTAGATTCGTAGTAACAAGGAGGTTTTATATATCAAATAAATCGTAGGTTGCTTCTTAGCATTCCAGGGAACAAGATTGCCACCCAGAAAGACAGCATACCCATAGGTCGAGCGAGTGTGATCATCCCGAGGATCATGAAGCAACTGACTAACTGAATTTACCGCAAAGGCAATGCCCGATCGAGTAATAGTAAGATATTTAAAAGCACCAACCAAGGATCAATAAATATTGGGATTGGAAAACTTCTCGCTCGTACCACTATGAAGTTGGACTGTGGAAGAAACAGTGTAGAGACGGTAGCAGCGTCAGTCATCCCAGCTCGACTAAGAATATCACAGGCCTACTTGGCCTAATCCAAAAACAAACTCGATGGAGTGGACTCCACCTCCAAGCCGAGGAAATAATGCAAAGAGCTCAAGTCCTTAATGGAAAAAAAAACTTAAAAGTCCGAGTAATGAACTAACGAATGGCTGAGAAATTGTTTCAATAAGAATAATGTCGACCACATAAACTAAGAGATAAAACAAAGTAGTACCTCGAGAAAATAAAAATAGGGACATGTCTACCGAAATGCAAAGAAAGACAAGTTACCATAATCAAGTGTTGAACCGTTTGAACCAAGCGCGGAGAGCTTTCTTCAAGGCATAAATAGCTTTCCGCAGGAAACAAGCATAATTGGGATGTGCATTGTCCCTGTAACCAACCGGTTGAGCCATATAGACTATAGCATCATGCACACCATTTAGAATAACATTCTTGACATCTAGCTGATGAAGTGCCATCGACGCATGGTGGAAATAGGAAGAATAGTGCGAACAGTAAACGCCTTCACCACGGGGCTGAAAGTGTGATCAAAATCAAAACCTGGAATCTGAGAGAAACCCTATGCCATAGTCGAGCCTTTGTAGAGAATAATACTACCATCATGCCCATAATTGGTGAAGAAAACTCATTTAGAGCCGACAACATTCACGTTCGTAGGGCGATGTACTAAATCCCAAGTATGATATTGGCGAAGTGCAGCCATTTCCTTATCTATGGGCAAAATCCAGAGAGGATCTCGGAGAGTTGCACGATAGTCTTGAGGCTCAGTCTGAGTGACTAGAGAAGCCAGAAAACCAGACATCTCATAATCAAAGAAATACTGAGGACTCCGAAAACCATCCATCGACCTATAGGTCATCCGGTGAGTGAGAGCAGGAGCTGGCTCAGGAGAGGCCATGGTGACAGGAAAATCTGGAGCAGGAGAAGTATGAGCCCGGGGAGATGATGCAGATGCCGGAGTCATGGGCATCGAGGATAATGAAGTAGCACAGGGGCCGAAGAAGTGGGTGCAGGCGATACTGGAGCATCAGAATCATAACAAATTGTGCAAAGTGACACTGTAGAAGGCGATCTAGCACGAGAGCTATGTGGAAACGACCACGCAACCGAGGGCTCCGTAAATGAAGAAAACTCCAAAATGAGACGTGGTGTGGGTATCCTGTGAGGAATATACATAAGAAAATAAATTCTCATAAAACTGAACATGACGTGAGACATAAATACGCCCAGTGGCTGAATCAAGATACTTGAACCCTTTGTGATGGGAGTTGTAGCCAATGAAAACACATGGAATGGAGAGAGGTGCAAACTTATTAGGCACAATATCACACAAGCAAGGATACGCACGACAACCATATGGGTGAAAAAGAGAAAAATCTGGTGCAAATCCAAAAACGACCTCAAACGGAGACTTGCCACCAAGAATGGAACTAGGCATATGGTTAATTATATAAACAACAGAAGAGAAAGCATCCACCCAATAACCTTTCGTCACAGAAGAATGAAATGGCATAGCAAGGACAATCTCTACAATGTGACGATGCTTCCGCTCAGCTCGGCCATTCTGAGCATGTGTGTAGGGAGAGGACATTTGATGATGAATGCCACAAGACACAAAGTGGGTCTGCATGTGATGATTAGTAAATTTTGTGCCACCATCTGTCTGCAAGATTTTTATCTTGGTAGAAATTTGAGTCTCAACAAATTTCTGGAACTGAAGAAATATATCAAAAAACTTGAACTTTTGACGTAATGGGAGAAACCATGTGAATCGTGAAAAGTCATCGACGAAAGCAGCATAGTAAGAATAACCCTCTATCAATAAAACTGGAGCATGTCCCTACAAATCACAATGCACATTGTCTAACAAGCGAATAACTCGTTTTTCACTAGTAGAAAAGGGCATACGCTTGCTTTTGGCCATCTAACAAGAAGAACAACTGACAGGTGCAGACAAAATAGAAGTAACAGGGATATGACCATGTTTACTCAACAACAGAAGAGTGACATATAAGATATGACCTAGACAAGAATTTCACTGCTCAAAAGAAGGCTAGAGTTTTCCATGGTATCATAATAGGTTACTCAATCCTCTCCAACGTCTGCTTTTTTCCCCCGCTCCATATTTTCCCCTTTTTTATCTCTTTGCCAATTCCCGGTAACTTTATTTTTCCTTTCACACTTTGCCGACTCCATAACTCTTTGCCGCGGTACCATTTGTCCTCTCCCTCTTTTCCCAGAGAAATACGCCAAAACAGAGACGTTGGATTTTGCTGAAAAATGACCTGATTTGGCAGAATTCTTGATCGGGGAGAGAGGAAACTTTCAGGAAAAAATAAAGCAGGATGCTAACACTGCTCTTATACTATGTAGAAGTGAATTCCCCTTAATTAGGTTTTAGATTATTGAGAGAATAAATGAGTACATAGAGGGTATAAAAGTAAATATCTAAACCCTAATCCATTCTCTAGAGTCTTCTATTCTAACACTAAGGAGGAGCTGATATTTAATCCCATTAGTAGGCACACCGATAATCAACTGCGCCACCGTAGTTGACGTTGGCTTGCTGCGTTTTGTTGTGTTTCTGTGGTGCTTAAACAATGTAGTTTAAGAGTTTTTTTTTGTAGTTTTTGGTTCAACAGTACTCAAACAATGTCGTTAGTATTAGTGGAACGATGTTCTTTAACTACCAACATGATTTTAAAAAATAGAGTCTAAAAATACAGCATCTAAGTGTTATTTTCACCTTTGATCTTATTTCAATCCAATTTTCGCGCAAATATCCTCAATCCCCTCCCCATCCGCCACCTTGTACTTGTAAACTCCATCCTCGATGAACCATCATCAGACGATGATTTGCCACTCAGCTCAACTACAACGACTTTCTCTATTAAGCCCAGTTATATATAGGACTATGTGTGTCTTATAAATAACATACAAAATATATTACTACTATATTTTTTAACATTTATACGCATTAAGATTATAATAAGTGAAATATAGTACCGCAAATGTTAACACCCCGTTACTTAATTTGGCAAAGTACTGAGGTAGATAGATTGTAGGAGGAAAAACTTAGATAAAAAGAAACCATAATGAAATGATCATTACTTTTATCCGATCATATATGATGAGAATCATTAGTAACAACAAATCATGGATTAGTTTGATTAAAAGTAACCTTTGCACATGGTGCAACATATTAGTACCGCGTTTACTTCGTTTCCCATTAATTTTACCATATTACATGTTTGAAAATAAATTTGGGAAAGACGCCTCTTTGGTTCACACAGTACTTTTAAAAATGTTAGGTCAATTATTTATTTATAGTTAGGTAAAATCATTAGTGTAATGGACATTCCTTTTTCTTTTCGTTATGAGCTCCAAATGGACAATAATTATTATAATAAAAAAAACTAGCAGAGGACTATCGTGCGTTGCACGATATTATTAATTAAAATATTAGCATTAAGTTTTATGTACATTTTGTGTCTTACATTTAAATCGAAAAAAAATTTATTTAAAATTTAAAATTTTAGTCATCTTAGGAAAACTATATGAGTTATGAAGTGAAATAATTAATTTAGTTATAAATCGTTAAATATTGAATACAATAAAAACTAAATTTTAAAATAATATTTCACTCAATTTTTTTAAAAAGTAATTATTTATATGTTGATATTCATTTTAAAATATTATCATAATTATGTGTATCACAATGCAATAAATAAAAGTAACTATAAAATGACCTTATTAGTCTCACTATATGAAATGTCTTCATTTAACAGTTAGTCGGTCTAAAACAAGACTTTGTGATATATAATAAATAAATAATTGTATACATATTCTATCAAAAAGTACCCTATCATTGTATATAAAAAATCAAAATTTTGGTATTTTAGATTATGTGTTTCTTTGGATTTTTAGTGATATATATATATATATTATGAGATATTTATGGTTTTAAATATATCTTTAGAAGTTATATATTTTAACAAGTTATGAT
>JAULKM010123882.1:0-20496 GCA_032355605.1 Rubia tinctorum | reverse complement strand
TTATATCGGCACATCTGATGTAAAACATAGGGTTATAATAGCACTTTTAGATTTTACAGGGTTGTATTGGCACTTTTGTAAAATAATAGGGTCATTTGAGTATTTTGCCCTATATAAATTTGTTGTTGACATTGGTAGGGCTCAAATTTGTTGCTGGCGGCGGAACAAGTTGTTGTTGTTGGCAGTGAACGTTTGTTGCTGTTGGCGGCAGACGTTTATTGCTATTGGCGGCAGACGTTTGTTGTTGCTGGCAACGAATGTTTCTGGCTGCAGCGGATGAACAACGGCTTTGGAAAAACAAGAAGAGATGTCAACATAAATGGGTTAAACAGGGGTATTTTGGGCACAAAATTTTTAAGTATTAGCTTAATAGTATTTTAGTAATTTCCATTTTTACTCATCGCCGGAAAATAAACGGTCAACGCAGAAAGATAGACTTAGGGTATATTGGCACAATTGTTCTTAAAGTTAGGTTAGATTGACACATACAATAAAAAATTATGGTTAAATTGATACTTTTTGAGATTGTAGGGTTATATTAGCACTTTCAGGCTAAAGTTAGGATTATAAATGTAAATAACCCTAAATGTAATATAACACATATTATAATTCGGTATATATTAAGAAAATTAATGACATCGATGTAGTTATAGTGAGTAATAACCAACATTTGTGAGATTGTGTTCTAAAATTATTTTATTTCAACATTAAAATATTTGCATCGCCTTGAACTTTGATGCCAAATCTATAATTTGCAAATAAAATTTACACGCAAATCACGCGCTTAGACGATGTTGTTTACTATATACATTCATACACATCCGTGTGTGGGGTAATTAATTTGAATGCATAATTAGATATTATATTCAATTATTTTATTTTTAATGAATATTTATCTATAACTACACTTTATACCTATCTCAACATCTCCGCTAACCACATTTAGAATCAATGTAGGGATAACTCAAATATTTTTATAAATACTTTATTCTAACAATTATTAATGTGCGTAAAGGTAGTTCTTGTTGTAGTGTCATGGTTTAAATTCCATGAATGAAATCAATTTTGATAGCATAAAATTTTAGTTTATTATTACTATTTTCACTACTCCCTCTATCCCGTGTCAAATTACAGAGAGAAAATATAGAGGGTATTTTTCTACGATAAAAAAGTCTGAGAGATTGACAAAAAGCATGCTCTGAAAGGACAAAAAGCTTACTAATATCAACTGAATAAGTGAGATGTTTAATGTTAATTACATAAAATTAGTGAGCATATTTTACACTAATATTATTCTCGAATTTACAAAATTTCCACTATTTTAAACGAAGATAGTAATTACACTTTCAATACAAATCGATGCACTAACTTCATCATCCTCAACAAGAACCGACTATCTTCTTTTTCGGCTCTCAACTTCATCATCTTCAACAAGATGATTGAAGCTCATGCTATGAAGAACAAAAAATAATTAAACATCCAAAGAACACCAAGTACAGATCGAACACAAAAAATATAAACACACACCAAAAACACCAAGAACACCAAGAACACCAAGAACACCAAGAACATAGCACATACCAAAACAATAGTCACCAAAAATAGAGAAAATACCCAAAAAAGTAACACTACTTGAAAATAGGTACATAGGCACCAATATCAAAGTGTTGGAAGGAAATACCGATGTTGGGTTTATTACAGGCACCGGTTTTGTATTAAAAAAAATGAGAACAACTGGTGCCTGTGTATATTTTCAGCACCCCCAAAACATAAATCGGTGCTTAGAACCGGTGCCTATGTACGTACACATCACCGGTATCCCATGTATTGGTGCCATATATAGGTGACTATGTAAAAAACAAGTTGGGGTATTTTATTTTTTAGCACCGGTATTGTTAAAATAAACTGTACCAGTATCCGAACATGTGTCTATGACCGAAATAGTGTTTTTGACGGATAAAATTTTGGTGCGAAAAAACCTAGCACCGTTACATAAGAATGAAATACTGTGGCTAGAACAACATTTAATTCTCAACAACCACTAAATTTTGGCAGGAAAAATTTAGGTGTTTGGGAGAAAAACTTCATTAATGGTGTTTTTTTGGAGAGTTTAGCATTGAAGGCTCACATGATTCGGTATGTTATTGATGATGGAATATGTTAGAAATTATTTGGATGCACATATATTTTGTGTGTTTGAGCTTGTTAATGTGCCTTGCATTGATCTAATGAAATGTGTTTTTTTGGTAGAATTGTTGATGTAATTTGTACCTTGTGTTAGGAATGTGAAACTGTTGGATATGTTTTGAATGTAGTTATGTGATGTTGTACGCCGTATCACAGTTGTAAGAAGAAAGACATGACCATGTCATGTTTGATCGGGTTTAAGTTTTGGCTAGTCTTAGTTTTATTCTACTAATTTTCCTAAGAGTAGGTAGAAAGGGACTAACCCTTCTCTCTTAGTTTTATTTTCTCCTTGTTTTTCCCAAGGTCATTGAATCCAATGGATCAATTGGGTTCAACACTTATGGAGTAGTGATTTAGCTTGGGGATTTATATTTTTATTCATGACATGGTAGTTATTTTGTGAGATTCTAAGATATTCCTATCCTTTCATGTTTATGAATATTGTTTTGATTTTTGCCTTACATTCTTGTTAAATGGATGATTGATATACTATGTTGGCATACACATTAGTCTACTTTCTTTGTATGGCAAATTATTATTGTCTCTTAGGGCATGTAAGCTAGGGTAATATGGGAAGTGATAATTCCTCGACCGTGTGGGTGTATGCATGTGGGTCATGAGCACCACTCTGATGACCGTACACTAGTTAGACTGGCTACTTGCTAGTAAATAACTGGACAGTAATCCGATAGGAGGATAAGATAGTAGTAGCAACTAGGGTTGGCGTAATCCGACCTATGTCGTTGCGACCTTAGATTCACCACAAGGTGTCGATCCATTTGACTATATAGGCCTAGGAAGAAGCATTCATAGTGGAGTGCCCGAGATGTAATTCTTTATAGAGAATGAGTAGAATTGCACAGTAGCAGGGCCCTTGTTGCACTTCCCTAATTACGGAGCTATGTCGGTAGAAGAAAACGAGAGCACCTCCGTGTGACAAACATGGGGAAGTGTTGAATATCGACCACACTATGTGACATAAGTATTAGGATATGTTTATATGTCTTGCACATGATTGGATCTAGGATCGAAATATACTACCTGTCATGTAACGTAAATATCCCCCAACATCTCTGTGGACGGCCCTGGACTTGCCACTATCTACCCCTTGGTAGTTAAGTAGTAAGAACGGGAGAAATTCTATAAATCTTATCTTTGAACTTCCTAGCACTCGGCGGGTTAGTTCTTTCTCTCCCGTGAAGGGTTGTTGAATTACTAGCAACCCCGCAAAGTGTGGATCATTGAAGCCAATTGTATAGCACTCGTACAAAGTGAGGTGAGTTTTTTGGGTCTTGTGCTCTTGGAACCGGTTGTCTATTCTTTTCCGGTGTTTTTGGACCATGTAGGTGTATTTTGAACCGGTATCAGTGTAGTTTGAACCGCTTTAGGTGTTGTTGGTCATGTGACTTTCAAATGTCGATCCATTATAGGATCTACATAAATTAGTCGATGCGACCACAAAAGAAACATTCCACAAGTTGGACCAACATTTTTATTTATTTTCCGTACCGAATTGGCAATGGAGCACCCTTCACCAATGCCTTTTCCAGAAAATTCTCGATAAACCTTCTGCAATTTGTATGGTGTGATGATGTCTCATTAACTCATGCTAAACTCCATCGAGTACGTGGAGTGGTCTACCATATATGTCTTGATCAATGTATAATTCACACACATGTGTGAACCCTACATCACACCAATTACACTTGTCAACCATTTAAAAAAATTTGGTATGAACGATTTGATGAAGTTAAATAAGTACCTTTTTATCACTTGCGAGGATGGCCTTGTGAAGGTTTTCGGCCTCGTCATTAGGAGTTTGAATGATTGCCTTTCCATTTACCTCAACATCTTTGGGAAAATGGTGTGATCCTCTTGATGGCGGTATCCAATTGGGTGTCAAATCCTCTAAGTTCTCGGGAATAGAAAGATAGGTGTGTTGGATCAACTTCTGAATGAGAATGTCTTGTTGCTCAATTTGTTTCTCTTGCTTAAGCGCATGTTTTTGCAATGTGTTGACTTGCTATGGTTGTGCACGACCATAGTACTGAGTAATTCCAAGCACTTCTAGTTGGGTCATGAACACAACCACTCCCCTAACACGCCCCGGGTGATCGGATTTCTTGTAGCCTCAATAATTATATCGTGCTTAAACGTGGGTATGAATTTCCCTTCCAATTCATAATTCTTTATTTTTTCGTAAGCATCAAAATTATGGAATTGGTTAGCACATGTGATCGGGAAATATGTCAATGAGTGAAAAAAAGAGTTTAAGGGTTACCACTTGTTCCACAATTTCCTTTTCGACCCCCTTCTCATATATACAGTCCTTGTTTTATCGGCCATTGAGGAATAGATCACACCTATCAATCTCATCTACATCTATTGGTTGTACCGTAGCCCTTTCCTCTTCTTCGGTCATCCATTTTTCGATTGAAATTTGAACATATCTTTAAATACGTTCTTTCAATAATTTCATCTTTGCTAATCCATACCCCCAAGGCTTAATTGATGAGAAACTAGATTCAAACCGGCCATGCGTTGTTTTTCTTTCCCCGTACCCTATGTTAGAGACATGTCAACACTAAAGGTGTATTATCTAAATACTCAGGTTGAATGTGTGTGTACGTTATCTATAGGCGATTAAACTTCTCTGAAAAAAATAATGTATTCCCTAAACAAAGTATATTTTTGTTCTACAACTCCTGCACATCATGGTTGTTTCCTTCCTTCTTAGATATACCATATTTTGGCAATTGATTTTGGTGGGTCTCTATGAGGATTTAGAACGATGGGAGTTAAAATAAGGGAAAGGTTATTTGTAGAATAAGAGAAGTGGAAATTAGGTGGTGAAGAACACTATGGAAACTAAGGGTACCTTGCACTCCATCCATAGGGTCTTCCTATAGTTTTTCGGTACCTCATGCCAACTATCATACTTTATGTCCACCCTTTTTCTTCCTATCTTTGCGACCCAACCTGACCACTTTGCACATTCTTTGGACAAACACTTGGCCGAATTGTTAAAACCAATTTAGTTAACTCTTTATAACCATCCTACATTCTAGTGCTCTACAATGTGTTTTGATTATTCCTCTCTCGTCGAAAACATCATTGTCATTGCAACTAAATTTAAACGTCCGGGGTTGGGTATTTCTTGAACGTGAAGCATCGTCACGAGTCCTTTTCTTAGACATTATTAAACCTACATTCACAAATTCCTCAATGATTGATGAAACTAACTTCATAAAACATAGTTATTGAAGAAAATTGTTGCCATGTTGTCTTAATTTTTTTACTAGGTCAACAAACAACCTGCACTAGATAAAATACAAAATATCATAACTCCAGGTATTACCTAAATCATAGTCATTAGGTATTCACTTAAAATTCAAGATTAAACTATCAATAAAAAAAGAGCCCTAAAATAACTCAACCATTAAAGAAACAATCTCTCCCCTTCAAAAAATTCTAGGGTTTAAAACCACCAACCTTTACATCAAACAAGTGAGAGCTTCGTTTTGCTCAAAGATTGCCAACCTACAAGTAGAATAGAAAATTATCTTCTTCCCCCTAAATATTGAGAAAATAAAGTGAAACTTTACCAAGACAAAGAGGAAAGTAGGTGCATTAATCATGAACACATACCTTTCATTACTAGATTTGAAGATGAAGAGAAATGGAGATTTGAAGATGAAGAGAAATGGAGATTTGAAGATGAAAGAAATGGAGTAGAAGTATGGAGAGGTTTTGGTGTGGGAGAAAAGGTGGGAAAGGCACAAATTTTCTTAGGATATTTAATACCCTTTGAAAAAACCACCTTTATTGCCCTATTTCCCCCGTTTGATAGATCTTCTGAAATCGGAAGAGAATTGGCTCTTCAAAATTTACCATACGGCATGTTTTGAGTTCGGAACCTGAATTAGTATATAAAAAAAATACCCCAAATCCTAATATCGACTTTCCCACACCAAACCCCCAATTCAACATCTCCTAAAACCTTAACCATCAAATTGTTCAATAACTCCCTTCCAATCCCATAACTATATCAAGCCCTAGGCACCCAAAGAAGACTACTGGGGCGACGAGTGACCATAACCATCAACTGTTCACCTAGATTGTTCCGTCTCGAATGGGTACATCAACCTCAAAAAGATAGGACCACAAAGCTTTATTTCACTCACAATATGGACACACAAGTGGACCATAATGTCAAAGAATGAGGGTGGAAAATACATTTTGATCCAGCACACATTTTCAATGATCATTGATTGCAAATGATCCAACTTCAACACATTAATGTTTATGCTATAAATGGACTTGAAAAAAAATAAAGCTTCGTAATGCACAGTCTTACATGGGATATCAATGATGATCAAATCGCAATGACATTCAATTCTTGTATTAGATTGTGACAATCATGATACTTCAACTCAACCAACTTCAACTCCTTATCTGACACACAAGTACTGATGTTGGAAGAATGTGCAGGGTCTCACAAAATATTGCTTCTCCATTCGAGACACATAAAAGCAAGCAGGGGGCAAGTAACAATTTTCATCGGAACTCATGTGGCCTAGGTTCTTCTTAATTCTCATCTTAACCAAATCTAACCGAGGCTTAAGCCCATTTTTCCTAGGGGTATTAAAAAAATCCCGACCAGAGAATCACATACATTCTTCTAAATGTGAATAAAATTGAGACAATGCCTAACATCCAAATGCTCCCAATAAGGCAATCTAAATAAAATGGAGCAATTCTTTCAACTCTCATCCACGGGCACTTTACGTTTCTTCTTCCCGAAGTTATTGGGAAAATTCTTCACAGTTTCCAAAATCTGAGTGCCTGTTCATGTAACAAGGGCTTCTCTAGCCTCTACTTTCCCATCAAATCCTTTTTTCGCCCATCTCCATGGATGGTCCTCCGGAAGAAACCTACGATGACCTTGATATACAGTTTTACAACCATGCTTCTATTGGTGGTAATCATTCTCCTTCTCACAGACACAGAGTAAGCAAAGTGGCCTTTCACCGTGTAACTAGAAAAATTACCATATGCGGAAAATAATTAATAGTGCAAAATAATATTGCTTTCAATGTAAAGTAATATTCAACACTACCGTTATCATGTTCGAACATCTTTCTTAAATAGATTCAACAAATTCTCAACAAGAGGAGCAAGATACAAATCTATGTAATTAATTGGTTGCTTAGGACCGGAAATCATCACATATAACAACACATACTTACGTTCATTGTTAACCATGATGGAAGATTGTAGATAATCAAAATAACATACAAAGAACTATATGTACTAGTCATATTACCAAATGGATTTATTCCATCGGTACATAGGCCGAACCTCAAATTCCTGAGTTCTTTCCAAAATCGGGGTAAAGAGCATTAATTATTTTTTCATTGCTCACCATCTAATGTATGTCTAATCACATCATCCACTAGTCAATCCCTCACCGAGTGTCAGCGCAACAATTTTGCATCTTCCTTACACGCAAATAATTTATGCTATTGGGGAATGATGGAGAGATACCACATCACTTTTGCCGGTGTTCTTTTTTGTTTTAGTTAACAATTCTGCACCCACTGCATTTGCACCCTTTTTCAATTTGTAGCAGTACTCACCATGTACCCATCATGTTTCTTGATTTTCATCATCTTTCCCCTGGTACAACATACAGTCATTCAGGCAAGCATGTATTTTTTTCAATTCCAATCCCATCGGGAAAAGAACTTTTTTCGTAGCATACAACTTATCCAACATCATGTTACCTCAGGGGAGCAATTCCCTAAGAAATTATAGAGTTTTGGTCATCGACTTATCGGTCCACCCAAATTTGACCTTCAAATTTATTATCCTCAAAGTCGCACTAAGTACCAGATTTTTTGAACCATTGTACAAAGGCGTCTCTTTGTTATCAAGTAAAGCTTGTAACGCCTCGGGTTTACCACTGAACTCTCTTGCAATATCCTCCACCATTTCGTCAAATTCCACATCCTATCTTATTCATCTCCCACATTTGTATTACTCAAATTAATCGTCCAATCCGTTTCTCCAACTTCCCCATGCCATACCCAACGAGTGTAAGTTTGAAAACCACTCATTATGAGATGTCCCCACAATTTCTTCCTCTCTAAATACGCATATTTTCTACAATATTTACCCGGACATTGGGCTGGCACAATACCACTTTTAGAAGCATTTTCAAACGCTACTGTAGTAAATGTTTCAATAAAAAAAATCACATTTGAGACTGCAAAGTAATGAGTTGTAAAATTTCCTCAATGTTATTGCTACGAGCTAAGCTAGCGGACCCCTACAACAATAATTCAGTGTTAATGAAGAATAGTTCAAGATTACTATAATGTTTTACATTATTTTATCATTAAATATGATACGTTAAAATATTTCAAAACTAATAACCCGGGCCTTGCATTTGGGCTACAGATTTTATGAATTTCAGTTGAAAATTTATTTATGGCCCATCGCAATATGCAACGTAGCTTGGTTATCGGCGTCCAGTCCATTATGCCAACTTTGAATTGCGACCTTGTTTAGTGGGGTTTTTACCCATTATTGATCAAGCCCAAATTGTTAAGAAAAATTGGGCTTGTTGTCTTATTTGGCCCAGTACCCATTCACTGCAACTTCGGTCACTTAATCGGTCAAAGTTTGTTAATATCTATTAGGTGTACGACTTAGATGCGACGTCACATTCATTGATTAAACGACAATGTATGGCTTTGAGTATGTAAACTGTCAAACCTCCACCCATTTGCATTCCCAGAGTTGACGTCACATATTCAAACTGCTCCAATATTGCCAAAAATATGCTACAAAACTGTCAAATCCAACCGTCAAACCGCCTACATATAAACAACCTAATCTCTTGTTCATCCTCATTCATCGCAACTGATGGCCATAGTCATATTATTGCCAAACCCTAGGCAAGGTTAGATTTTGAATCCGTTCTCTCCCATTTGTTTATCAAATTTTTATTTATTGTTTCTTGTTTATGGAAATGTGTTGCTTTACTTCTATTTACAGTCTTTTATTAGTTTTTGGTTATAATTGATTAGGTTTTAGGTCTCTTTGGTTAGTGTTTCACATTTTTATTAAACAATTGGTTGAAATGGGGTGGATGGGGTGGGCAAAAATATGATTTCTGCATGTATATGTCATAAGTGTTGATGGTCTGGGGCATATGTGATAGATAGATTTCCATTTTTGACCATTCGGCTGAATGTCGCAAACAATTAGGCCACTTCAACACACTTTGCGATGTCGCACATTCATAATCACATGAATGTGCGATGTCGCAACGGGCATTCTACTGAACCAAAGTGTTATTGACATGCCAGTGAGTTCGATCATACCAACACCTTTATCGGTAATTATTTGTACATATTACTGATTACTGTATTTGAAAATGTCCCATAGATTCCAATGAAGCAAAGTGGCAAACGTTCCAGGTGCAAGGGAGGAGAGAGTTTCTCTCGGTCGAAAAAACAAAGGCCACTGACGCCCCTCCACTACCAACTTTCTATGACAAATGTTGTTTCACTTAGGAAAATGAAAAGCGCTACCAGTTAGTAAAAAAAGGAAGATTAAGGAGGTGAGATCCATGTAGGAAGAGGATGTGTAGCGACTCCACCTAGATGTATTCCTCGAGCCATTCAAATCATCGGGAATGAAAAGGCTTATTTACCTGGACAAGCCTACCTATGACAACAAGGTGAAATATTTCTACTCAAACTTCAATTATTGGAGTACCGCGAAATACAAGACATGAGTGAACATAGTGGATATAAATTTGACTAGTGAAGTGGTCAATGAGGTAATCGAGTGCATAATTGGTGCAGATGAGGAAAACCCGGTTGAAAGACTCAGCCTTTAGCGCTGTAAATCATGGCCTAATAGGGTTGCCGAAGATGATCAGTCTGAGGTGCTAGAACCCAACTGAATGGTGGAAAAGTATTTCAAGATTAGAGTGGGCAACAATGTCTTCAAGCTAAGGGACATCAAGATTGATGTTTTGGAGCTCGAGCAGAGGATGATGTACAACATCATTGTCTAATGCCTCATCCTGACTAGCCATCCTTCTGAGCCTACGATCAATGTCGCTATTCTCTACTGGCATATTGCAGAGATCGAGGTTGCTGACCCCGACACTACACAGTCCTGGAAGAATTGAGGTAAATACATCCAGAGTAAAAGGTATATTTTTCACCTCGGTTCAATACCGAGGTAAAAAAAAACCTTTTACCTCAGTTTTTAAGCAACGTTGGTCAAAATTAGTAGGCCATCCATTATGGGCCATACCTGCAACATTGCTAAAAATGACGTCAGCATACACACACACACACACACACACTTGATGTTAACCATATCATGAAGGCATGCGATGGGTGAGGAAATGGAGCAACGTCGTTGAAGTCGATGTCGATCCTATTGAAAGTGACCTCGCAAACCATTAGAAGTGCCATCGCGCGCTGACGTAGAACTGTGATTAATACAATGTCATTTTGTGTGGCCGACGTCGCAAAAATATTCTAGTTCATAAAACATCGGTCAAATGTCATTTGGCACTGATTGTGCGACCTCGCAAGTGAATCAGTTAGAATGAAAGAAGATTGTATTGATACTACCTTGTGTACATTTTTCGACAATAATAGTTGCATGGGGACTACGGAAATGACAAGTTCATCTAGTAAGTCCATCAATAGCTCTCATTATCCTATTACAGCAGATACATATGAAAAAATAATTATGCTAGATTTGAGTTGTCTCCAATGGATGTAAAAAAAATAAAGCCAAGAGCATACGATATAAATCTTAACATGGCATGCTTGAAGGCAACGTCACAAGATTGAATGACCGAAGTTGCAGTATCCGAATTATGGATATTCATAGATGTTCCAGCCAGTTCCTGCCAAATGCAACGTCGGTAACCATTCGGTCACATATTGTACCAGACGATGAACTTACCAACGTTGCACATTCAAACTGTGTTCATACTAAAATTTGATTATTGTCCAAAATCAGCCCTAATATCAGCCTTTTTTCTCACTCCTAAAAAACATGTCATGATAATTGGAACACAATCAATATACACTATATAACATGTAACATAGTCAACATACTTACTGAAAATATTCAGTCATTGTTCAATGGGGAAAGAAAAATGTGGAAGGTATGTTAATAGAATTTCTTAAATATGGAATGGATGGTAAACTACCTCAATTAATTTGAACCCGGAGATGCTTCATCCTAGGATACTTGTTGATTTTTGGGAGAAGAGATTAGATTGGGGTTTTGAATAGTTGAAATGTAAGGAATGGAGAGGAAGGTATGGAGTTGGGTTAGGAGAAAGTGTGTTGGAGATGACAAATTAATGAGTCTTGTTGCTATACATGCTTTAAATGAGATGGGGTTAGAGGAGAAAATTTTGTTCAAAATTTTGGCTCAAAATTTGTTCTCGCTGAAATTTTTGGTTCAACTAACGTCGATTTAATATCGGTGATTGTTTCGTTATATGCGAACCTTATGCAACAATGTTTCTATGGGCCAAAATATAATTTCCTAAAAGTTTTGTAACAAACTTGCTGTTAAGATTGCATACCCTTCCAACAACCTGAATATGCCAGATAGGAACAAAATGCGTGTGAATAACAAATTGTTATCTCCAATTTTGGATCTAGACTTTTCCCAATTCCTTGTAGGGACTTGAGTGCAAAAATAAAAAAAATCACCGGTTGTCCAAAACTCGATTACTATCTTCCCAAAAATAACCTTGTAAACCCACAATTTATACACGACGTCGGTATTAAAGATATTGGTCATATTTCCACATAGACTTCGAGTAGATATTTCCAAATGATCCTTGTATTCTTATGAGTAATCATATACAATATACTACAAATCGTGTACTATCGCTTTTTAAAATTTTATGGACGGAAGTTTATTATGTTTTTATTTCATAAAGAACATGGCAAATGAAATTTCATTTGATTCTATTTGGTGGAAATTGTCGTTTTCATAACACTGATAGTAAGGGTTGAATGCAGTGTTGGGAAAAATGGTGGACAATTACCCCGGTTCGCACCTCTACTAGATAGTACGCATAATCTCCATTCGATTGCAGAATTAACAATTGTAGCAAGCATGAGAGAAGTTGGGATCATAGCATAATTTTTGAAAAGTTTCATGATACATTGTTTGAGGAGATTGTGGTCCCGTTACATTAACTAGAGCATGAACAAATCGAAACATCGTGCTCGTGATTTGGTTAATTAGATAGGGGTATCTCCAGTTTTGCATTTTAACTTCTCCCACTTTGTTGGAAGGACGTAAGTGAAAATTTTGAAAAGTAAAACGGCACTCCCAAATTCGATTCCAATCTTCATTCACGGGATCTTTGAAATCCCCATTCAAACTAATTAATGATCCCCGGTAGTGATAAAAAAATTGGCATTATCCGACTGAGACTTCCACAAAATCTTCCGATTAGCCATTTCATACTAGTTAGTAATCATGCACAATTAACTATAGGCCCTGCATTAGGACTTTAAAAACATGATGGTTGGATTTTCCTTTTCTTTTAATTTTTTTTAAAAAAATCCTAGGCTGTGTAATTTCATCGATTCTGTGTAGTGGAATTTATCTTCCAAATTGATAACGCCATAGTTAGGGTATTAATGGAATACTAATAAAAACGAGGGAAGAATACCCCCGTGACCTTGATGCATAAGTCGGAAATACATTATTGTGACAATGTGATTTAGATTATCGGCTATCTCTAATTTTGCATTTGTCCCCACCATCTTGGAGGGACCTAATTGTAAAAATAGAAAAGTTTACTGGTGTGTTGTAATCGATTCTGATCGAACTGAACGTTAACGAAGTTCATGGACATTTACAATATGAACTACTAATGTCTAATTAACCTTTTACCATTATTAAGGTCAGTTTTGTTCGTTTTGGTTAAATGCGGGCCCAGTTGATATGCTAGTGAGCTAAATTGTTGTGGCCCAATATATCCATGGCCGACGTCAGTGATTTTTCGGTCAAATATTGTAAAACACGATTGACATGCAACGTCGTTCATGCAGTCGGTCAGAAAGAGGCCCATTTGATATGCTAGTGGGCTGAAATAGTGAGGCCCACAGTAAGACAAACCGAAGTCGCTGAGCTATCGGCCTTGTGTCGGTCAACATGACTGATAAGAGATGTTTCATGGGGCAAGAATTCCCAATGCTGCGTAATGACTATATACATGGAGCCCACCTCATACATCATTTTAAACATTCAACTTTCCCTCAAATTTGAACACTCCTGCCCATCTTCTTCAAGGTATGTTTCAACATGTGGTTATTTTAATTTTTCCTTTTAATTTACTATTGAAATTGTTATGTATATGGTGATGAATGTGTTATTTGCTTCACTTAAGGATTTTTCTGTGGAATAAGGTTCTAGGATTAGGTTCTGGGGTGTTAGAATTTCAATTGTATGTCATCCCCCCATTGTATGTTTTGGAGCTTCTTTTTTGCCTATTTTATGCTATTGTTAGAGTGTCCCCGTTTCATGAATGCAACATCGCTTGTCCATCAATCCCATTTTGGATAAAGCGACCAGCGTACGACGTCACCTATTTATATTTTTTGTAGTTTACCTAGCATGTGACGTCGATCACTTATCGGTTGACCATTTGGTTTTACCGAACCATGTGCAACTTCTCTCTATCATGTTGCCTTCATATATTAATTAATTAACAAAGTACTTGAATTGTTTTTTAATAAATCATTAAAAATATGAATTTCAGGGATCATGTCTAACAGTGATGGTTCACGCCGTTCCCTGATTGTGGTGAGCGATTTTATGTTCACATTTAAATTGTATTTCCTTGTATTACCAACATTCTAATTTAATTTATAATTATTTTCTTGACCAATACAGATACGTAGCGATTCAGATGATGACCGTCCGCGAACTACATTTGGCAACATCGTTCCGCATTTCATCCACACCCTGATGCAGACGAATTTCGGGCAATTTCCCATCCCGGTAAGTAATCCCTATCACAGATTAAATTTATTTTCAAAAATATTTTTATACACTTTACTTTCATATTAAATGAACATGGATTTTTGTTTATAATTCAGTACGTGCTTAGCCAAATTGTGGAGCTCCTATGCCGTACAAGTTTCCTGCTATGCTCAAGTGCAACGGAAAGGAGTACCATATGAATTAATCGGGGGACAGGAGGATGAAGACCCTGATGCCAAAGGGTTTTTAGCAGTGTCTCAATGCTGAGGAACTCAGGGTCAGGGACACGCTATACTTCGAGCTGATCAATGGTGCCCGCCCTGTAGTTTTTAATATTGAAGTTCTTCCTTATTGATATAAGTTGTTGTTTTTCTTAGACTATGTTCAGAAAATTTATATTAAATGTGTTAATTAGTATTTGGTCCAACATTTGTAATGTAGTATTTTCATATTTAATCTTTAATTTATAATCTATTTGTTAGCTATGTTATTTTAATGTTATTCAATCCTTAATATTTAACCTAACATACACACAAACTTTTAATAGTAGTATCGGTAACAAAACTAATTTTTTATTGGATATTGTTTCAATCAGTATCAAACTAGCATATTGTTGTTGCTAAATTTTTTTAAAATCAAACTCGAACTGTTGACCTGCTGCTTGGTGGGCTGAAATTATTAGGCACATCACAGTCTGCTACGTCGGTAATTGTTCGACACCATGTGGTATGATCCGAATTTGGTGCGACGTCGCATACATCGTGGTGGACAACACTATGGTTCAAAACGATGTCGTTTCGGAAAGGGCAAAAAAATGAGAACCCTGACAATCAGTTCAACACAAGTTTCCTGCGAATTCTAACAGTCTCCAATTTCCCCCTCATCTTCTCTCTTGGAAAAAGTTTTTATCTAATCTCCTAACACCAAAGTTTTGGAATTCTCGCTTTACAATGTTTGATCTGTGGTCTGTGATTCTGTTTTTATTGTTTGGCTATCTAGTTTTGTCTCATATTTATGAGAGTGTGAACTTTCTTTTATTTTAAACATACGCACAATGTTTTAGCTTGTCTCCAAAGGGCTTTTGTTTAATTTATTATTGATTAAGTATCATTTTTTCTGGTTTTATGTGTTTCCTTCTGTAGTTTTCTCTGATATATGCGATCGCTTCCTTGTCTGGCACAACTCGATTCGTGCAACTATAGTGTGACATCGCATATTCTTATTTTTGGTAGTTTTTTCTTCAGTTTGTCGCATCGCACTATTATCGCATGACCTTCAGCATGACTGAAATGTTATTGGTGTCGTATTATGACATCTAAGTGTACAATTGTTATGCATATGCGACTTCGATCTTCTGTCGGTCAGGTCTCCAGCCTTAGCGACAAGTATGTGAAGTCTCAGGTACATGCCGACTGTCCCACTGCTTCGGGTTGACATGCACCTGCGACGACATTGCCAACATTGCTCCAGGCATTCCATAGGGCAGTTCACACTTAACATTTTCCCTTTTGATGCAGGACTATTGGCTGGCGAAAGGGCCATCTAATCTGCCATTTTTTCATGTCTTTCACCAACGTACATATATATTTACTAGCTAGCACATATTCACACTTTATAACAACTAATACGTTTTGGTTTTGTACAGTTTACCGCATAACGTTGGACCAACCCAAAGCCTATTTTCTTTGACATTGACCATCATACGATGGCTCTTGATAGCCCACATTTCCACTGCAATCTCAAACTGCAGAATTTTGGGAAAAACCCTATTTTAGTAAGTTTTTTAAATAAATTTTATTTGTTGACAATTACACACACACACACACATATATATAAACACACGCATATTTCTAATTAATATTTTTTAGGTTAATTAGTACATCCCGTGTGAGATTGTACCACTCTTGCTGACTGAGAAAATCCTCGTAGTGCTAAGCCGCTACAGAAAAGAGTGGCGTATGAACTACTCGAGGCAAGGTAAGATCATGGCACTTTCCCCAAAGGGTTTTGGCGAGTTCCTTAAGGGAAACAACCTACACATTGGGGACACCTTGTTCTTCGAGGTGATAGAAGTTGGGGGTCAATCGTCATCAAGGTCATCATTGTCTGATCTGATTGAGTTTATTGTATTTTCAGTGTGTGTGTGTGTGATTTTATAAACCATTTCATAATCCTACAATTAAAAACAATTGAACAAATGGTGTACTGGATGTGTACAAAAGAGGGAAGGATTTCTAAAATGTTTGTAGCACAATGATAGCTAACTACTGTAGTGCCTAATTGTCCTTTTACATACCCCTAAATTAATCATGATAACAGGATACTGGGAAAAGAGAGACGACAAAACAGGGAGAAATGCAAGACCATAATTTTTTTCTAACACCGTTAAATTCTTTACTTTAACGTATCTTTCACATATCTGTAACTTTGGTAGTCGATCGCAACATATTTTGGTGCAAATGACATTTCATGAAAAATTGAGTCACCTATTAAAACAAGATGTGCGACGTTGCACGCTATTCGATAACATTATTTACCTCTTTTTTTTTTAATATTTTACTTCGGATCAAATAATAACTGAGGTAAAAAAGCAATTATTTACTTCGTTTCTTTATAACCAAGGTAAAAAAAAATTTCCTCAGTTATTTGATGTTAACAAAAAAACTGAGGTAAAAGGGCGAAGTAATATTCATTTTTCTTGTAGTGTGGCTACACCATCGTCTAGGAGATGCACACTGAGGCTGTCGTGCAGTAGAGCCAGACCCTCCCATATGGCAACATAATCACTGCCCAGATGTAGAATTTGAGTGTTCCTATCTTATCTACGCAGAAGATTGCGCCAAAGTACTATGATGGGAACTACTTTGGCCAAAAGGATTAGCACTGGGAGGCAGGGGCTTGGAATGATCGCAACACCTCCAATACTAATATTGATCCGACATGCACCCTCGGAAATGAGGAAACTCCATTGCACTCCACCGCCCGCCATTCTACACCTTCCACTCCTGGCCCACCGATTGGTATGAAAATTGCTGTAATTTTTTGTTCATTCTTAATTTGATTTACTACGTCAATCTAATTATAATGATTTGGACAAAATTTTCATTGTGTCAGGACTTAAAAAAATCCTGGAACATGCTCTTGAAGGGCATGGCCGAGACTGAGGAACTTGCGCAACGTTTGGAACAAAACCAACAAAGGATCTTAATAGAGTTGGCTGGCATGAGGGCACTTCTTGATGGTGGAAGAAATGTGCATCATGTGGCCACCCACGTGGCTTCACCATGACATGTGCAAGATAAAGATGAAGAGGAGTCCGGGGAGAAAAAATCAGATGCACTAGAGAGTGATAACAAAAACACAGATTCCAGTGAGAATTCAGGGTCTCTAGACGATGGTGCCAAGGGTGACAAAGGGGTAAGGAGAAGGTGGGCTTTACTGATAATTTGACGGAGGATAATCAGGAGCCCAGGATGCCTGGTAATGAGGCTTGATTACTTTTATATAATCAATGATTAATTGTTGAATGTTGTGGATGTTGAATTATTTGTTGGAATTGTGTTGCAATTTTTTAATTGCGTTGTTAGTGACTGTACACAAAATTTGTTTATGTTGTCCTCTAATTTGCCAATAGTGGACTACAATGTTTTGTGTCTAATGTTTTTAATGTGTTCTTGGCTATTGTGAACTTGAAATGAGGACTTGTAGTTTTTCATTCCAAATTTTGTTTTTATATTTGATAGTTGTCAATATAAGTGCAGTTTATAGTGTGCAAAGTTTCACATATATCTTGCCATATTATTCGGGTTAACCGACAGTGTGTCGACGTATGTGAGAGTTTGCATGAATTAAATCAATTAAGTAGATTTAGGCATTGTCTTCAATCGACTACATTGCCGACGCGGTGTACGACGTCGGCATCTCTGCTTTACAAAATCATGGGGGGCATGTGCAATATTGCTGGGTAGAGATTTTTCATACCATTTTGGAAATTGACTAATACAGAGGCGTCAGCAAATATCTCACAAAAGTCATCACTTATGTGATTTGTATCGAAAATGGAATGCCAATGTATTTTACAATTACATAAAAACCCAAAGCAGAAAATAAATATTAAACAAGGTTTGTTAAAATGTTTTCTACATCTAATCTATGTCTTCTTCTTAGACTTGAGATGTCGTTCAATCCACACGCCTTCCTCGCGGTCTTTTCTCAATGCTAGCTCCACCCCAATTATCTCTTCCTGGCTAACATTATTAGGTAGTTAGCGTTCATGGAATAACATCAGACATTGAAGATGGACAAACCTCCCAAAAAATTGACTTTTGCCTTGAATAACCACTGATTTACTAGAATCGCAAGGATCATCAACATAAAACACTTGTATATCCTGTGAAGCAAGGATGTAAGGATCGCCAATAGAACATGTCTTGCTCAAGTTGATGACTGTAAAACCTAGGTCGTTGATCGATACACCCGCATTTTTGTCCACCCATTTGCATTTCAAAATTGGGACCCTGAAACTTGTGTAGATGAGTTCCCAAATTTCCTCAATCACCCAATAGTAGGACATGTTCCCGTACACGGATTTCTATCCTTTGCGCTGTTGACATGTAATGCTTCTGCAATTATACTAATGCTACTATTTTGAGTCACAGTGTGTGTGTGTCCCATTCAAGGGTTGAGAAGGTAAACCCATTCATGTCAGAGCTAGTGAAAGAAATCACAGTAGCAGAATGCATGAAGGCTAACCAATTCAAGGTTTCACCGTGACTTTCTCTGACTATTGTTTGCTGTAACCAATGAATGAAAGTGTGATTGTGTTCCACGGGTACTTGCTTCTCCGACCAACTAGGGTTTGGCTCTTTGATAAAAACATGTGCATATCCCGAGTTATTCCTTTTTGCGAACCTTTGTCACCCACTCTCTCTACTTGGCGTGATTTTGGTACATCAACCGACTCTTCATTCTTCGAGAATTCCATGCAGTATTCTACGATCTCCATGGTCACATACCTCTGCACCCTACTATGTGAAATTGATTTTTCAAATACCTCCACGATCACATACCTCTGCACTATACTAGGTGAAATTGATTCACATACCTCCACGGTCACATACATCTGGATGGAATTGATTTTTCAAATAACCCTTAGATATCTTCATATACCTCTCAAAGGGATACATCCATTGAAAAGATAAACAGGACCACAAATCACTATTTCTCATACAACGTGAACCAACAAGTGTACCATGATGTAAAAGAATGAAGGGGGGGGGGGGGGGGTAAATATATCTCTAATTCGCACAACACGACAACTATTTCCTCCTCCAGTTCCTCCAATTTCTGACGCCTAATTTATTTACAACAAATTTTCTTAAAGAAACGACACAACAGGTAATGCACTTCCTGACGTGAGTTAGCAAGATGGATCTGATCGCAACCGTGACAAATTCTTGAATCAAATAATATGAATCGTGCGATTTCATACTCCCTAATCTCAATCCCTCATCGGACACTAAATTGCTTACCCGGGATGATTAGCCCATCGGGACATCCAAACCTTTCAGGATAGAACATATCAACTTTTAAGTGTGTAACAAGCTGCGGGAAATTCTTCCCCCGTACCATCGGGCCAAATTTGCTCTAATTCCCATTTCGACCATATTTTTCCTAGACATCACACCATCCTTTGTCTTATTAGGGATATTCATCAAAGTACCAACAAAACGATCACATACATTCTTTTCAATATGCATCACGTCCAAAAAGTATTGGACGTCAAGTATCTCCCAAAAATGGTAGTTCAAAAAATATGTACCACTTCTTCCAACTACCGACAACCTTAGGTTTTGGGAGGCCGTCGTTTTGCCTCTCAAAAATAGTATTTACAGGCCCTAATTACAGCTAACTATTAGAAAGTAGACAGTAGCAAGTCGAGGTCGTCCACGAGGAAAATGAGGTTTTATCGAGTGTTAAACATAGTTAAAAAGCACACGAAGAAGTCATTCTACATGTGCAGTAATAAAGTGGGGGGGGGGTTGATTTTAGAAAATACTACACTTACTTTAAACTAATAAATTAACGAACAATTATAGAGAATGATGCAAATATGATCACATTAGCACGAAAATCGGAATAAAGATTATAACGAGTGTTGGGCGCAATTGGCTTACATTTCTAGTCATCCTTTGATCATCGAATAATTATCCTATTTTTATGCATTAATCACATATTGTGGAGAACTTA
>JAULKM010123859.1:0-20498 GCA_032355605.1 Rubia tinctorum | reverse complement strand
AGAGTGAACGGTGAATTCTCATCAACAGCTTGACCTAATTGCTTCCAAGCCGCTTGTTCTCTCTTCAGTTGTAGCATATGGATAACAGCGGCAACAAAATCATCAGGAGGCCTAGAGTTTTGTCGCGAATTGTATAGCGCGCCCGTGAGCTAAGGAACGATATGGCGGAGCTGGAAATCGCTGCTAGCTAGGACGCCCTTCTTGAGGTCAACGCTGCTGCAGGCTCAACTCCAGCGCCGCGTAGGAGCTTAACTCCGGTGGAGAAGAATTGCCGTTCCAATCCGGTAGCGTCGTCGGCATCAATTTCGTGCAGCTCCAGATCTCAACTCTGGCGAAAAAGAATCGTCGTTCGAATTCGGCAGCGTTGTCGGCATTGATTTCGCGCAACTTCAGAGCTCAACTCCGACATCGATTTCTCGCGCTGGCGGCATATCTCTTCATCGATTTTGACACGCGGAAAACCAGAAGAAGAAGCGCGACGGTTGTGCGCGACGGAGCGGTTACGAAGCAGGGACGAAGACGAAAGGAAACTTTTGAAAATTAATGGAGTATTTATGTAATATTTCGATAATTGCATAATAGGTCCCTAAATTTATTTGGACGCTTATAAATGTCTTAATAATTTTTATATTGGGTCGCTTTGTAATGTTCTAATTATATATCTTGGGACGTTTAATTTATCAGTGTCCTAATATATATCTATTAGGACGCTTACAAATGTCCCAATTTTTTTCTTATCAGGTCGCTTTGTAATGTCCTAAATACATATATATTAGGACGCTTTCAACATGTGCCACACAACTTTGAGACGTTTAATTCATAAGCGTCCTAATATACATTTATTAGGACACTTTTTGTATAAGCGTCATAATAGACCTATTGTGTTGTAGTGCGCGATGTGGCAATTTACTAAAAAGTTGTACTTTTGGAGATATTATGTACAATCTATGTCCTAAGCTAAGTTGTACTTTTACTGTTTCACAGTTAACACGTATTTGAATAAATATCTAAACAATAATATTATCATATGTGATATTGTTGGATTCGTCGTAATAAGTAGTTCTAAATATTGACTTTTTATTTGTTGTTATTATACATAGTTAAACATATTAACGGTCAAACATGTTTCTGGAAGACAGTTAAAACATTCTATGCAGCTTAGTCTGGGAAGGAGGAAGTGATATAATGTAATTTATGATGCTCATTTTGTTTCACTATATTTGACACCATATGTTTTAAAAAAATTTACAAGTTGAAATGTATGGAGATAATTAAGTGAAAATAGTAAAAAAAAATTAATTAGTGGTTGGGAATGATTCACTTTTTGTCATAAAAGTAAATGTGACAATGTTTGAAAAACACATGAAAATGAAAAGTGTGCCAAACTAAATAATATAGAGGAAGTTATAGTTTCATTCTAATAAAATAGATCATTTAAAATTTAATGGGACATTTCGGTTCAGACTAAATGAATTGTGTCACAGTTAATTTGGGGCTGAGTTAAGTTGGTTGATAAATCATTTTCGGGATCTTCGAGTTTCATTTTCTGCGTTTCCTGTGTTGTTGTGTGATAGTAATATTTTGCTTAGAATATGGTGTTGCATAGGAAAGTCAAACACATTAATATTTGTTATCATTTTATTCTTGAGATTGTGTCTTCTGACAAGTTCAAAGTCTACCATATTTCTTTCGATCTTCAACTTGGTCTTCCTCTATTCCAATTTGAGTTTTATCGGTCCAAACTTTGCGTTTTCGATAATCAAACACTTCATTAGAGGGGATGGAGAGAGCGAGGGGAATGGGTGGGTGGGTGGATGGGTTGTAGAGTAGAAAGATAATAATAGTTTTAAATATATAATAGTAGAATTTAATGATTGAAGTTGGGTTAGTTTAACTTTCAAAAGTCAAATTAAGCAATTAACATTGGGACGGGGAGTATATTGTAAAATATCTCATGAATGTAATCACCCATTCACTTTTGAAATTAGATACACACAAGGCTTTTGACAAAAAAAAATGATCTCAAAATAGTATTTCAATGTAATTGCCCTTCTAAATGAATTGTCGTGCAAGGCCATCTAGCTTGTCACAAATGGATTGAAGTAGTGCCTGAAATATTTCTCGAGATCAGAAGTTGATGTAACCGATCACTGTTTGGAGAGAAAAATATTGCATAAAAAACACCGACGATGTCGGAAGCAACATCGATGAGTTCAAGATCCTTCATATTCTGGGAACATAGTTCTTATTCCAAAAGTATATTTCGAGCACTATGATCTGCTTCACTTATGACATTGGAAGTTACTACATGGTTAAAAAATAAGTTTCCACGGCATTTTTAGATTCGATGCTTGGGACACCGTCGTTCAACCATGAGTTGGATTGCGAGGCGACGCCGGAGAGGCAGAATCTATCGTCTCTCGTCATGTTTCAACGTGGTAGTTGGCATTCTCATGCACTAGTGATATAAATAAGACTCCAAAAAAAATACCCGATAAAAAAAATTAGGACATTTATAAGACCTAATATCTAGTTTAAAATATCAAATTTTAAAACTATCTAAATATATTTTCAATAAATCAATCTCACATAATTTCAAATGTGTCTCAATATCTAATCAATTGAGTAGTTTCAAATTAGATCTAATACACATATAATCTACCAGGACTTGCGATAACAGAATACTTGTAAGACATTCCCGTGAAGTCACTTGGTGTGCATTTATTATTTAACTGGCATTGTGAACTAAATTATTGAAGAAAAACTTTACATGTTTGAACATATGGAAAGATGAATCCTATAAGATTTTAACTTATTGAAGAATATTGCGTGAATTGGATTTATGGAATATTATGGGATATTTGGAGATAAGAAAAATCCTTTTATTCAAGTGTTGTAATATGCTTCAGAAGCATATATGGAATCGGAATATTTTGGAGACAAAGGTGGAGATTTCCGATCTGCTCATGGACTATAAATAGAGGACATCACGACTGTGTTACTCACGAAATTAACAGTGAAAATCTTCATCCAAATTTTCTATCTTTCTGAGAGTACTTTGAGAGCTAGATGTTCAAACATACTGTAACCTGCTGATCAAGTTCAAAATCAAATGCCTTAATTCCGTAGGAGGAGGAGATTCAGTGTCGACAACTTTGAGGTCAGAGAGAGTTTGATCAAGGCGGATCGTTAGCAAGGAGAGCTTGCAAAATTCAAACGTTATAGTTAGATAAGATAAGTATAATTGTATGTTGTACTTTGTGTTGTATCTTTCTGATTAGTGGATTCATTCTGAACTAGGTCAGACCCCGCATATGTAGGTGAATTTCACCGAACTACGTAACTAAGTCTTGTATGTTCATGCTTTACTTTACCGCATACTACCTCCGTCCCAGGATTATTGGCCTATTTTTTGTCAACATTCTCAGACCATGTTTGACCATCAATAACTTTAATTACGAATATTAATGGTACATTAAAATTTTATCTTTAGAAACTACGTAGACATAGGAGTCTAACAATATCTCACATGATGATATTAGAGTCTATATACTAATTGAAATATATGGTCAAACATGGTCCAAGAAAGTTGACAAAAAAATAGGCCAAAACTGCTGGGACGGAGGGAGTATTTGGTAAATAGGTTATGTTAGAACATTGTAGTGATAATTGAAATAATTAGGTAAAACCAATTTTTCATTCAGTATAGAGCTGAGTTACTTATTCTTACCTTGATTGTGTCGAGGAAAGTGTGATCCAGTTTTACCAATGGCGACCAAAGAAGGAGATATGTGTCACGATCACCACTGCTAGAAGGAACAAACTACAACTACTGGTAGGCACGCATGAGAGTTTTTGTAAACTTACTGGATGCATTGGCCTAACATTGTGTTGAAACAAAATGGAATCCACCAACTGAGGAAGTAGAATCTAGTTCAAAAAAAGAGTTGAGTTCGAAGAAACTTAAACCCAAAGTTAAGTCATCATGGACTTCATATGAACTGAAAGCTTCAATGAAAAATTCCAAAGCATTAAATGTTATCTTCACAACAGTGGATTAAAATTAGTTTAAACTCATCTCTACATGTCATAAGGCAAAGAAAGCATGAGACATTTTGCAGACATTGAATGAAGGAACAAGTAGTGTACGTGAATCCAAACTACAAATGTTGGCCACAAAGTTTGAAGAATTTAAAGATGGAGGAGGATGATATTATTGCTATGTTTAATGGAAAACTGAGAGACATCTCCAATATGGCATATCAACTTGGAAAAATCTACAAATGAGTCCAAACTGGTGAAAAAGACTTTGAGATCATTTTGATACGATGTCAAAAATTTCATTTATTGTTGTTTTCTTAGTTTAATATTTTTAGCAGGTCAACACTGTACTCTTTTTCCCAATAAGTTTTTAATGAGGTAGTGTGATCATTTAATTTTTACTAAGGCCCATTAACTCGGCCATGTTGGCGTTAGAAGAGTTAATTTTGGCCATGCCTTTATTTTAGGGTTTAGAATATTCAATTTTGAATGACTAGAATTAGATTTAGTAAGATTAGATAGGGCAATATTTATTCAAGATCAACTTGAATAAATTTTGGCCATATATACTCATTTTATTTTAGCTATTTTAGTTAGATATGTTTTTAGCTTCTTAAAGTTGACACAATTCTTTTCAGTTTATGAGGATTACCAAATCCCGCTTGTTTCTATTTTTGATTGGCCAAATTATACCCTATAACTAGGAGCGGCCATCCACAAAACTTTACACATTATTATCAATAAAAAAATTCAGACTTTCGAATTTATACTCTTTGCTTGCGAGCATTTTCCCCCATTGTTTGTTAATCTTGCGGGTTAATTAAGTATCAATACCCTTTGCGAAATAATCTAGTTAGTGAACAAATAACCCTTTATTTGTGTGGTAATCCCGCATGCTAGTTAGCGTGCAAAATTTTGAGTTGAGCATCAACCCCGAGGGCTAGTTGGTGATCAATTCTTGTGATTTAGCGAGGGTTTGCAGATCCCCTCATTCGGTCAAAAATTTAAATTTCACAATCCAGAGTTTTTGCAAGGAGATTCATATCACCCTTCCTCAATATTTTCTACAAAAGTTACAGCAGTATAAGAAGCAAGAGATGTGGCCACCATGACTCTAGATGAACTAATGGGATCACTGCAAACCTATGATATAACGTTGGAACAACGCACAAAGAAAGTGCAAAAGGAATTGGCTTTCAAAACATCGTCATCAAGAATCACTCATGAAGTTGATAGTGATGATGGTATTCAAGAACTTGCATTCCTCACTAAGAATTTCTCAAGAATGCTGAAGAAAGTAGCGAATAAAAAATCTCTAGAAAGATTTGGCAGTAATAAATCTCAGGCGCAAAACCTTGGTAATAATCGTGAAACACGAATTAAACAGACCAATCAGCAGTTCTCAAGAAATCAAAGTGGTGAAACAAAGCAGCCAGGAAGGATTAAATGTAGAGAATGTGAGGGATATGGACACATCCAGACTAAATGTACTAATACTAGAAAGAAGCTAGGAAAATCATGTGTAACTTCATGGAGTCAAGATGAAGAAGAGGAGAAAGATTAAGAGGAACTTACCAGTAATTATGTAGCATTAGGAGCGAAAATTCATGATATATCATAAACTGATGAGACATGTTCCAACATGGCAAAGACATATAAGGTTGTATATTCCAACATAAAAAGTCAGGTTTTGACGACTCCTCTAGTGATGACGAAAGGCAGGCTATGAGTGATGAAGAAATATACGCTGAATATGAAAACATGTATTAGATGTGGTTGAAATTTTTTGACACAAATAAAGTGTTGAAGACAGAGAAATATCAACTTGCTGAGAAGGAGAAGGAGTTTCTGGTTCTGGTTATAGAACCCAGAAGAGAGATTGAAGAGTTGAAACTGAATCTAAGTTCAACAACTAAGAGAGCTGAAATGGCTGGGGCAACAATTACTAAGTTGAACATTGGTAAGGTGAAACTAGACGATATACTGACTATGGGGAAGAATTTTGGAAATCAACAAGGAATTGGTCATGACAACCCATCGAGTAGCATTGTAGACTTCATGTTAGAAGTTCAAGACATGAAGAGAAAAATGATCAAGACACAGCAACACAAACCTCTTATTTGTAGCTACTGCATCTATTAAGATCATATTGAGGATCAATGCTTTAAATTACTTAGAGACATCATGAATGGACGACAACTATCTGCATGTTCCTACATAGATTGGTTCTTAAATGATCAAGGATGGTTAGAAAGGTATGGGTTCCTAAACACACTAATACTTGTCTTGTTGCTTGTACTTCTCTTATTGCACACTTTAGAGATTTGTGGTACTTTAAAAGTGGGTGTTCTCGACACATTACTGGAACTCAGGAATATTTTACAAAAATCAAACATATGACGGTGGATTTGTTACATTTGGCGATGGAAAGATGAGTCGAGTAGTTGGAAAGGGTGAATTGCAGATCGGGGGGTTTCCTATCTTTACAAGTTTTCTTCTTGTTGAAGATCTGAAGGCAAATCTGTTAAGTACTAGTCAATTGTGTAATGACAATATGACTGTAGAATTTCATAAAGACAAATACATAGTGAAACACGGTGAAGATAAAAGTACTCTCAGGTATTCGATCTTCAGATAATTGTTACCTTCTAGAACAAGAAGTGAAATGTCTAAGTTCGAAACAAGATGAAGGAACATTGTGGCACAGGAGGCTTGGTAATATCAATTACAAAACTCTGGTAAAAATTGTCAATTTGAAGGCAGTTCGAGGTATGCCTACACTCACAGACAAAAAAGGAATTGTGTGCGGATCATGCCAACAAGGTAAATAGATTCAACACCACACTCATCAGTTCAGTATATTACCACCTCAAGAACACTTGAATTACTTCATATGATTTGATAGGATCAGTCAATACACCTAGTGTTAGTGGCAAGAAGTATATTTTTTTGTGTTGATGATTTTTCCAAATACACTTGGGTGGAGTTTCTTAAAGAAAAATCTGATACTGTGGAAGTTTTCAGAAGTTTGGTGATCGAATTACAGGCGAAAGGAATTTAAGCTGGAAAGATTATAATAATTCATAGTGATCATGGAAGGGAATTTAAGAACTCTTAGTTTAGTGAGTTTTGTGATGCACTCGACATTCAGTATGAATTCTCGGCACCAATCACTCCTCAGCAGAATGGCATTGTGAAAATAAACAATAGGACTCTAGAGGAAATGGCTCAAGTCATGCTTGCTGAGAGAGGAATTCATATGAAATGGTGGGCAGAGGCCATCAAATCATAAATTGGGTTTATCTCTGTTTATTCAGGAGCAAGACGTCATATGAAATATGGAAGGGTAGAATGCCAAATGTCTCATATTTTCATGTGTTTGGAAGCAAGTTTTATATTCTCAAAGATAGATATCAACTAGCAAAGTTTGACAACCGCAATGATGTCAAAAAATTTCATGGATATACTGTGAACATTCGTTCTTATCGATTGTAAAATCTTCTTACAAATGCTCTTATGGAATCCATAAATGTCATTGTGGATAATTATGATGATAAACAGGTATCAAGTGAAAGAGAAGATTAACCAAATTTAGACTATGTTCCAACACAGAACAGTCTGCTTGACCAGTCAGACTATGTTGGAACATCCAAACATTCAAACAGTCATGTTGAACTTGAAGAAGTTGAGTATGTTGGAACATCCAGTCCCACTACAACATCGCATGTTCTAACACAGGTGTAGCCTGAACCTAGGATCAAGAGAACTCGTACAATCCCTTGAGTAAACTAGAGGGAACTTGCAGGATTACAATGTTCCATCTATCTCACTGAACCAAACAATTGCAAGGAAGCTCTACTTGATGAATATTGGATTGTGGCAATGCAAGAAGAACTTGAGCAATTTGAACAAAATAATAATGTATAATATCTCAGTCCTCGTCCTAAAGGTGTAAATGTTATTGGCACCAAGTGGATCTTTAAGAACAAGACGATGGCCATATTACTCAAAATAAAGCAAGGTTGGTTGCTCAGGGATATACTCAGGTTGAAGGAGTTGATTTTGATGAGACATTCACTCTAGTAGCCAGGTTAGAATCCATTCGACTTTTACTTGATATAGCTTGCACTATGAAATTTACAATGTACCAGATGGATGTCAAAAGTGCTTTTCTGAATGGTGTGGTAAATGAAAAAGTGTACGTGGAACAACCCAAAGTATTTGAGGATCCTAACTTTCCACATCATGTGTATCGACTCAAGAAGGCCTTGTACGGATTAAAACAAGCACCAAGGGCGTGGTATGAGTGACTCATTAACTTTCTTATTCAAAAAGGTTATCGTCGAGGGGGAGTAGATCACACCTTGTTTGTCTTTAAAAAATAATCAAATACTTTGATTGCTCAAATATATGTTTATGATATTGTGTTTAACTCTACTTCACCATATATGGTACATGAATTACTAACTTTGATGAAGACTGAATTTGAGATGAGTATGGTTGGAGAACTCACCTATTTTTTAGGACTTTGGGTGAAATAAGAAAGAGTGGCCTGTTTATAAATCAAAACAAGTATGCCATGGATTTGATTAAGAGGTTTGGACTGAGTAATTCTCAGGCTGTACGAATACCAATAAGAGCTACTGACAAATCGGTGAAGGACAAGAAAGAGGTTGTAGTGGATCACAAATTGTAAATGAGTATTATTGGGAGTCTGTTGTATCTTGCAGCAAGTTGTCAAGATATATGTTTCAGCATATGAGTGTGTGCATGATTTCAGGCTGATCCTAAGGAATCTCACTTGACTGTAGTCAAAAGGATAACTTGATATGTTAGTGGGATTTCTGAGTATGAAATATGGTATTCTAAGAATCAAGACTCTCTTATAGTTGGTTATAGTGATTCTTATTGGGCTGGTAATGCAAATAATGTAAAAGCACCACTGGTGGATGTTTCTTTATTGGTACGGATTTGGTATCTTGGTATAGTAAGAAACAAAATTCGATCTCCTTGTCAATTACTGAAGCTGAGTATCTTGCTGCTGGAAGTTGCTATGCACAATTATTATGTATGAAACAGATGCTGAATGAATATGGAATTCAAGAAGGCCTCTAAAGATGTTATGTCAACAAGAGTGCAATTGATGTATCAAAAAATCCAGTTCAACATTCTCAAACAGAGCACATTGATATAAGGCACCATTTCACTCGATATCTGGTTGAAACGAAGGAAGTGGTGGTTGCCTATGTTCCCACATCTGATAAGTTTGCGGATATTTTTACAAAACATTTAGCGCTCAACTTTGAGCTCCTTAGGCAACACTTAGGTGTATGTCGGGTTTGAGATTTTTTTTATTGTTTTTATTTGTGTATATAAATTCAAAAATACAAAAAAATATAAAGAAGAAAATGTGAACAAAAAATAGAAGAAAAGAAGCTATGTTGGAAGTTCAAGGAATTGTGACAAGAGGTGACAAGTGAGAAAATGTAATCATGTCTTCTCTTGGAAAGGGAAATAGAGAGGCATGGTTTACGAGGTAAATAAGGGAGAATCTATTCTTGGCTCAAAATTTTTTCCATCTCTCCACCTTCCCTCTATTTTCGGCTACCATATTCTTTGTCCCGTATTATTTTTTGAATTTTGGAAGGCTTATTGAGAGATTATAGCCGAAACAGTTAAGATTATTTTTGTTTACAATATTATCGAGAGGTTGAGTTGTGTTGAAACACAAATCCCACACTACCAAAAATTTGTCTTGGCAAAATCTCTCAAGCTCAAAAAAATCTAAAATGGCCGAAAGAGTCAAGAGAACTCTGACAGTTCAATGGTCCTTTTCAATGGCAAGGGGAAGAAACATCCATCTCCGATCATGACTGTATCTTCTCATCAAAAGGTAACTGGTCCTGATGCTCTTCCCATTTATCTCTATGGCATGAAGTTTGATAATTTGGATGAATTTTTGGATTGAGTTAAAGCAAATAGGATGTCCATATATTTTATTCAATTGAAAAACTTGAAGGGAAAGATTTTAGATGTGGACATTAAGGAGTTAATGTCCGGAGACATATGAGATATTATTGAAGTACAAGAATATAACCCTAGGTTGCTGAGAGAGGCTTATACCATGCATAATGGTAAGGAATTTTTCACAGTCTATTCATATGCACCTGGACCTAGTAGAGTTAGAATTGAGGAAATTGAGTGCTCTGAGGCCGAGGGAAAGAATGTGGTTAGATTCACAGTTATGATGAAATTAGTGCCCTATGATTCAATAGCAGCCAAGAGGAATGAGAAGTTTAGGGCTTTGAGACCTCCTGTAATTTTTTGTCATACAGTGAGGAAGATGAAGATGTTGGGTATGTTCCAACACAGAGCAGAGACAAAGTTTGCTTCAGCTATGGAGGTTGATGAGCTTGACCTAGGGTTCACATATACTGGTATGGGTGGTCAAGATGATCATTTTTTTCTTTAATGATGGAGTTAATTCCTATTATCATGTGGAGAAATCAGTGGTAGGAGAGATAGGGGAAGATGACCATATGATTGAGCAGACTGAGCATGTTGGAACACAGGATACAGCAACAGAGACTGAGCAGACAAAGCATGTTCCAATAAAAGAACATGAGCTGGCTTACTCTAGTAATGAGGTATTGGATGAATTTATCCAGTCAATATTAAGGAAGGGAAAGAGGAAGGAGCTAGCAACTGACTAATCACAGCCAGCAAAGAAAAGTAAGAAAGATGTTTCTGAGCCTAAAAAGAAAACAGTTCCTCCCGCACCTTCTGAAAGTGATGCTATCTCTACCATGTTTTATGATAATGACTGTGAGGAGATGTGGGACGTATTCTCTCAAAGGAAGATATTCCTAAGAGACCAGTGGTTCTAGAGGCATATATGATTGTGGAATTGATATGATTGAAGAAAGAAGCCACTCTATATGAGGAGTATAATAAGGAACTGGTTTGGGAAGTTTATTGCAACTTGATGGTTGGGAATTCAAAAGAAGATTCTCCCTGGGGTAATAGGATATATGTAAGAGGCAAAATCATCAATTTTTCTGCCAGAAAGATTAACCGACTATTGGGGCTGAAAACCTCAGTTTTTGATGGGGTATTTTCTGAGGAGCTAGGGGTTATAGATGACCAGATTTTGGTTAAGATTTTCGGTGGTTATAAGACTAGGTGACCAACTACTAGTTATTCCTAAGCATCCTGTTTATACTCCATATTCTTTATTCTCTATCAAATAGCAATCAACTGCTGAACTGCTCAATTGCTAAATTGTTGTGCTGTGTTGGAACATAAAAGCCTGTCAATTTGGGGCTGGTATACCCATGTCTTATTTTTGCTTCGACCAGGAGTAAAAGGGTGAAGGATGACTCTGAATATGAGATTGTGAAAACTGAATCTCTCAAGCCAAACAAGAAGAGATTTGGGATGCAACAGGTAAAGATCTTCATTGGAACCCCGAGGCCTCAACTTCGGCTGTAGATGAGAAGAATGTCAGAATTGCAGCCATGAATGCAAAGTTGGGAGCTTTGGCTATTCAGATAGTTGCCTTGGAGGCAGAAAAAGCTAGAATTGAGGAGGAAAAGACATGTTTGGAGGCATAGATGACAGCTCCTAAAGAGTATTAAAGGTTATGAACTGGCTATGTTCCAACATAGGCCTGAGTTTGGTTTTAGGGGGAGCAGATTTTATTGATATTTCTTGTTTAGTAAATGTGTTTTTGTTTGCATTTGGCATATTCATGACCCAGGGAGAGAATATTTGAGGATTTTGGATATTATTTTGCTATGATGTAATCTGAATTATTGTTGGATTTCTGGATTTCTAATTTTTATTGATATTCTTATTAATTCATATTTGGTGATGAGTATATGTCTCAACATGATGGGAATTCTAGAAGAATTATGTTGTGCAGTTGAGAGTTTTTCTTTGTACTTTTAATTCCAAAATGGTTGGGTCCACAAAATGTCAAGGGGGAGATTGTAAAGTCACGTGGTGTGCATTTATTATTTAATTGGCATTTGTGAACTAAATTGGAAAAGAAAAACTTTCCATACAGGAATATACGGGAAGCTGAAGCCAGGAGGTTTTAACTAATTGAAGAATATTGCGTGAATTGAATTTATGAAATATTATGGGATATGTTGAGATAAGGAAAATCACTTTATTCAAGGGATTGTGATTTGCTTCAGAAACAGATATGGAATCGAAATATTTTGGAGACAAAGGTGGAGTTTCGACCTGCTCATTGACTATAAATAGAAGACATCACGGCTGTGTAACACGCAAAATTAATAGCGAAAATCTGCATCCAGATTTTCTATCTTTCTGAGAGTACTGTGAGAGCCAGAATACATAAGTTTCAACATACCGTAATTTGTTGATCAAGTTCAGAATCATTTGCCTTAATTTTTCGAGAGGAGCAGATCCAGCATCGATGAGTTTCGAGGTCAGATGGAGTCTGATCAAGGCAGATCGGTAGCAAGGAGCACTTGCAGAATTCACACGTTATAATTAGATAAGTAAGTATAATTGTATATTGTATTGTATCATTCTGATTAGTGGATTCATTATAAACTGGGTCAGGCCACACGATGCCGGTGAATTTCATAGAACTGCGTAAACAAGTCTTGTGTGTTCATGCTCTACTTTATTGCATACTTGATTAAATAGGTTATGTTGCAAATATGGTAGTAATAAGTGAAATAATTAGGTAAAACAAAATTTTCAGTTCCATTTTTCTAGAAAGCATTCCAATATGAATTTATTAAAACACCTTTTCTGTTTCAATAACCCTTGTTTATTGTATTTTCAATAATAAAAAAACCCATGTTTCTTGTATATTTTGTGCCCGCCCTAAACCGGATAGACCAGAACTTAGAGAAAAAATGGCGCAATTGTTTGAGTTCTTCGTTTTCTTTAGGGTTTAGGGTTTATAATTTAAGGTTTAGAAGCAACACAAGCGACACAAAGAAAATACCACAGAGAAAAGTAAACAAATTAGAGGTCGGCAGGCTGACCAGAGTCCCTCATGGCACTCCTTGTGTTGCCCTTCTCAGACATTACACCCTATCTAGTCCGCATCGTTGCACTAAAATTGTTTCGAAAATTTGTTAATTTGTTTTTTAAAATAAAATAAATTAAGATGGTAGGCAATTTGTTAATATATACACACCTGCATATAAAATAAAGTATCACCGAATTTATTTTAATTTTTAAAAATCCGAGTTTCATTAGTATAAAATTCTACTGATTTCTTATTTGTTTATTTTTTTCGTACCTCCTTCATGTCGCACGGGCCTCTTCTACACTATTAAAATAACATGATTTCTATAAATATATACTCCCACTATCCCAGAATAAGCTAAAACAAGTATGTAAGTTAAAACAAGCATAATGTAAGTTAAAACAATTAATATTGTGTATATGAATGTAAAAATAAAAATATATATAATACAAAAATTATATTTTAAATATTTAAATTTAGTATGTAATTTAACATTATCTACTATATCCTAAAATTTAGTCATATGGATAACTTGATGGGTTGATGATATGGTTTTAGTTTCAGTCACTTTGCATCCCATACAACTTCGCGTTTATTAAAAGATAGGTATATGAACAAGAACAACATTATTGACGATGAGCCATCACCATCTAGTCCCGCTCGCCATTCACTTTGCTGTAAAATCACAGGTGAAGAAATAGCCCCTTTTAATTGACTTGTCGACGGCGTCTAAACCGCTCATTACTATCAAATCTAAGAGTCAGTAATGCAGATTATATTTTCATAATATGAAATAATATTAGATTGAGAAAGTCAGCTGTTAGAACGAACAACGGTTAAACCAATTATAAAAAATTTTATTTGAATAATATTTTACAAAAAATGTTGCTATTACTATCAAATCTAAGAGTCAGTAGTGACGGATTATATTTTCATAAGATATGAAATAATATTAGATTGAGAAAGTCTACTGTTAAACCCTAACGATTAAACCAATCATGGAAAAGCTCATTTCAATAATATTTTAAAAAAAATGTTGTTATTACTATCAAATCTAAGAGTTAGTAATGACGGATTATATTTTCATAAGATATGAAATAATATTAGATTGAGAAAGTCTACTGTTAGACCGTTTAACAGTTTAGACCAATCATGAAAATCCTCATTTCAATAATTTATAGGATCAAATTATAATTAATATACATTGTGATATATTTTAAAAGGTTTTCAAAGTTATCGGAAACTCGTTGCAATAAAAAAACAAATATCAAATCACTCATAGTTACACCAGCTATAAAATGATCCCGTCTAATGGTTAGTAGATCTAAAACAAAACTTTATTGTATTATGTTTTATCTAAATATTATACTCTTTAACATAAATATTAGGCATTTTAATATAAATATATGCTAAACAATATAAATTTGAATGTTGCTATATATATAGATTATTGTATAAAAATAATATCTAAATAATATATTTTTATTCAAGTTAAAAATATATAATATTTTGATTTGAAATTATATTAATTTTTTCTGAAAATATTCCTATTGATTGTAAGTATAATAATATTTGATACCTTAATTTTAATTACTCCTGATTTTAATATTTTGTTAATTATAAAATATAGATTATTTTAAATAAATTTATTTTGGGTAAAATGTTTTGATGACCCTTTTTTTATAAGTGCAAATATAACCTCAATTTTTCAAAAGTGCTAGACCCTCTACCAAAATTGACCCAGAAACTCATAACCCTAACACCGGAGATCAACGTTGACAAATAATGAAAAGACAAAAACAACCCTTGCTTCATTTTTCAAATTTCAATGACTATTTTGCCCCTTCCTTATGAAACTTCCGGCAGCATCCTCCTCCACCACAAACCCAACCCTCGCCTCCACCACCCCAAACTCCACCGCAATCCAAAATCTGCAATTCACACATCCAAACACAAAACAAATTATGCAATTCACACACAAACACAATTTCTGTAAAAGATTCACACAAACACCCCTTCTACACAAACAAATATTCTCTTAAACAAGAATTCACACATAAAATCAGACGAAAGCCCATATATGATGTTTTCGTGAATTATGAAAGTTTTTTTGTTGTTTATGTGAATGTGTGCGGGGTTGAGTACTATCCAGCTATCCCTGACCCTAAGTCTGATAGCGTGTTGAACCACTCCATAGCGAAATCTAGCTGGGGGAACCACGACCAGGCGATGCTGTTGTACATGGCAGAGACGTTGTAGGCATCGAGTACCTCAGGAAAATCTGAAGGCTGCGCCATCTGGGTACCTCTACACCAATTTGAATGGACCCGACGATCTCCAACGCGATGATGGTCGCGTTGAAGCGTGCTCAGGCGCATCAGCGATGAGGATGCCTGGAACAACAACAGCCGCTCCCACAACCTGAAGAATGACGTGCTTCCACTGTCATCGTTGTACGCCCATCACTGTCTCTGTGCTTCCGATGACCTGAATATGTAGTCGATATATTCCCCGTCACCGCTTGTCGTGCCTCTGTCATGTCAATTCCGCCAATGAAACTTGCCCGAGGAAGGAGATGGAGAAGATGAAGGCGGTGGAATGGTTTGGAAAGATGGAGAAGAGAAGGCAGATGAGTCGAATTAGGAAAGGGAATTAATTTAGGGTTTGGGATGTGAGTCTTAAACTTGTTTACTGTAAATAGAAGTAGTGGGCACGTGTGTGGTGCACTTGTGTGTGTTGACGTGGGTTATAGGTTGCATAAGACTCGGACAAACCGTTGTGAACGTGTGGTTGTTGGAAGAGTCGTGGGGTTGTAATTTGTAACAAAATAAAAGCCAAGCATGAGTTGCTTGGGCTGAGTACATTAATAAAAAAATACCAAAAACAAAGGCAATTCGTTTGCCGAAAAAACTCTCTGTGTGTCTTGTTTTATTTTCTTATGGTTAAGTACAAGTCATTCTTGTGTGTGTGCAGAATTCTTTGTGGTTCTGTCCAACATGGGAGAGTAAGACGGGCATTTTACATTTTTTTTTTGTATTTACAGGAAATATGCATGGTACTTTAACCAATATTTCAAACGAGATCAGGGTTACATCGACACTAAAAAATTAAAGCTTATATCTGCACTTATGAAAGAACTGAGGGTTATATAAGCACATTTTTAAAAAAATTAATAGAGACTATTTTGCTATAATAGAGGGAGATTTTTCTAACGAAATTTCATGTTGCTATAATTTAGTGCAAAATTTAATTTTTTTTCTTTTGAAAAATATCTCTCTATTATATACAGTGAGTATATTTTATAATTATATTTAACACAGTTATTGTATTCTCATTTGGTTCTTGAATTTGGTATTGAAGTGATATAATCTAGAATTATCTTTTATCATATATAAAAAAAAATTTACACTCCACAAAAAATATTAATCAAAGTATTATAATATTTAATTAGTAACCAGTAATAGGATATTAGTAGTTGATAGTAAAATAGTGTGTATAGAGATAAAATTTGACTGAAATGAACTATTGATAAATTATTGAAAGAAAATTGTAACTGAAAGTTTTGTTTTGATTTGATTAAATTATTCATAGACCTGGTCCTACGGCGGTGTCAGTGGGCGCGTTTGTGGGTCATTGGGTCTGTGAAGCACCACACATACTTGAAGTATATCTGGAGACTGTCTTGAATGCTAAGTCTCGGCCTATCTGTTTGGCCTTCTTGCACCATTCCGTGGTCTATCAATAATTAAAGGGGGAGTGCATGTATATAAATCTGTATAATTCACAAAAGTGTATACTCCCTCCGATTCTTTAAAAATGATACTTTTTTTTGGCACAAAAATTTAGAAAGGTAGAATTAGTGGTTGAAAATTCATTGAAAGAGTAAAACGTAAATTGAGTGGATGAAAACAACCTAGAATTTGCCAAAAAAGGAAATGAGACAATATTAAAAAATCATCCCAAAAATGAAGGTGTGCCAATGTTAGATTCTGTGATAATTGAAAGTGCAAATATAACCCTAGATTATTAGTTTATTGCAAATATAATCTTTTCCGACAGTTTGAAGCCGAATTATGATGAAAAGACAAATGTACCCCCAATAAAAAAACAAAAAATGCAAAAAACATTGAAATTACTTTCAAATCGTTGAAACCCTAAAATTTTGGGATGTCTTCTTCCACCTTTCCGCAGCTTTACTGCTCAATTCTTCATCTTTCCGCAGCTTTACCGATTCAATTTGTCTTCATCTTTCCGCAGCTCTACTGCTCAATTCTTCTCCTTCTCAATTTTGCGGTGAACGGCTCAAATATCAGGGATCCAATTCTTCTCAATTTTTTGGTAATTACTGGTCAATTCTTCTTCATCTTGTCTTTCACATCGCTTTTTCGGTCGTCGGGGTTGATGAAAAGCGGACAAAGTGGAGCGGCGGATCAGGGCGGCTGATGGGTCGGGTGTGGTGGTGAGTCTGATGAGTGGCAGGGGGGTTTGATGTGGTGAGGTGTGGTGATGAACGACAGTGGGTGGTGGTGAACGGCGCACGAAGGTGGCATCAGATTTGCACCTCTGGAAAAGCAGAGGAATGGTCTGGTTGTGATGTTTAACGGCTAGGGTGATGGGCATGGGGCATTTTTGTCTTTCAAATTTTATATTAGGCTTAAAGGGTATTTTGGTCATTTTCGATCGATCAGTGGCCGAAAATGGCCACTCAATGCCGGAATATAGGATTTAGGATTATATTAGCACTTATGTAAAGTAGTTAGGGTGATTTTTGCACTAAAAATTATCTCAGTGTTATATCTGCACTTTCTCAATTGTGTAAGGTTATATTTGTATATTTCCCATAATTGAAAGGGAAAATACACACCTGGATGCCGTTGCCACGAGTTTGCCACTGTCAAAAAGTTACGTTCGTCTAATATACTCCATTACATGGAGGATATTATATATATGTTTCGTAATTTCATGAAAATAATAAAAAGTTAGTTAAGGGCCCGAGTTGAACCACCCCCTTAAGTGCATGCTACTATTTTTCACCTGGATTGGAGGCGACGCCACTATGTTCTGTTGGGCCGAAACCCAACAGCAAAAGGAACATCTCCAATTTCGATTTTACCTGTGGAAATACAACCCCCCTCAATGTATAATTATGATATAGTTAATATATGATAATTCCTTTATGGTAAGACACTTATTTCTACATGGAATGTACATATTTAACCCAATGTGATTGGGATAACTCAGTTGGGATTAACCCTTATAAAGCTTGTTCCCCAACCCCTGGAAGTTTGTTTTCCAGGTTCGACACATTAAAGCAAGGTTCGCCTATCAACCACGGTTTGACACGCAGCAATTGGCATGCCTGGTGGAACTTGATTGTCAACAATTGAACATCTTTTTAAATGCACCCGTAAAGAGGAACGTGCGAAAGGGTCACTCCCAGGAAACTTCCATCAAAGTTAACGGGGGAGATCTGCTCTAGGAGACCACTACCGCGCCGCCAAGGGCTAACTGTCCAAAAGCGGTTGATCCTTAGCCGACAACTGATCAACATACGATGGTTGCACCATCACTCGCAGAAAATCCACCAGTTGACCATGTAGCCACCATGATGTCACTTACTAATGCGAGCATTCCTTTGTTGTTTAATCTTGTGGGTTAATTAAGTTAGTAATATTCTTTAAATTTGTGAGCTAATCCTGCGGGTTAGTTAGTAAACAATTTCTGCAGCTGTGATGAGGTTGGGCGAGATTGCCTTTGCTACAGTAAAAAATCATAAAAATTCCGCAATCCAAAGTTTTCACAAGAAAATTCATATCAATATAACTTTTAATCGAAAAAGGAAAGATACCTTGACCTAAATTTATTTTATGTGGGCAATTTTTTTGTATGTGCAGGTGAAGGTCCAATAGCAAATTGTCAGATATCTGAAAAAAGAAAGAAACTGCAAAGTTTTCTGATTTTACTATGGGTGTTACTGTATTTTATTTTTATTTTGTATATACTTTATAACTAGCCATGGGCCCTCACCTACACATATGAAATCTCCTACATAAAAAATTTCAGGCTCTGCTCTTAGTCGGAAAGATACGCAGTCACGGAATATGGATTAAATTGAACTGAATTAATTGTGCGACAAAATTATAGCAATATAATGTTTCTTAATTTCTAGTTTATACACTTTTAAAAAAAATTAAATTAAATTTGATTCAATTTAATATGAAATAAAATTGAATTTATTACTTTTACTGTATTTTAAAATTAAATTCAGTTTAATTCAATAAAAAAAATCTTGGGTAGGTTTTAGGTTAACCTGATCTGTGCAAATGACGATTTTAGATTGCACTAAGGTCAACATGCATGTCTCTTTCGGGGGAAGCCTTTAAACTGGAAAAAAAGAGAGCCTAATTTGTTGCTCGTTTTGCTTCGTTTAAGGCCGTGAGGAAATCGACATTAAGTTTGCCATAAAGAAGTCATTTTGTTGGAATTTGAAAAAGTCCGTTTCTGGAAAGACGGTCTTTCCAGAAGTCATGGAAAAACCAAGGTTTAAAGTGTAAATTAGAAGAAATGAAGATAAAATGTTCGGGTTACATGAATCGGGTTATAAACTTTATAACTACTGCATGTTGCATAATAAAATTTTAATATTGCAACTAAGACTTCTTATATTTTATTATTATAATTAAATCCCGTCTTTCCATAAGGTTATAGAAAGACCAATACTTTGCCAATTTGAAAATACTTTTATCTTAGAAAATAAAATCATCGCACTACAAAAAAAAATAGTCCAGCAGTGACGCAATTTTTGTAACAGGTAAGGAAGTGTCACAAATTTTATGGCATCTTAACGTGTCACTAAATTTTTAGTGACAGGTACACTTGTCATCAAATAAAATTGTGACATCAATTCATGTTATAACATTTTATAACATGTAATAATAGTAATGCTTTGGATTTGAATTCATTGAGTTAGTTGATCAAATTCATAGCCACCACAAGTCTCTTGCATTTCATTGTCAATTATGAACCAGAGCGATTTCCCTACCTAATTGTATTGGACGGTAGTAAATTGTGCATTTTTACCGTGGAAGAGACTCAGGAGTGTAGTTCGATTGGATTTGTTCCCACTCGATGAAAATTTTTCTGAACCTTACGAAGATCGTGGGACCACGTTCTCCATCCACGGAGACTGTCTCCGGCTGTCTTAACGCTGGGATGTCCGGTACGATAGGGATGAGGACTGTGAGGACTATTGTTGATACTGGAAGGACAATTGTTTGCACTATTCATCAGCCTAGCATTCATATTTTTGAATCCTTTGATGAGGTTTGCATCTCTATTCTCTTGTTAAATGCAGTCTTTTAGTTATCTGATCTGATCAGTCATTGCACTCTCAGCTTCTACTTATGAAAAGAGGTGGGAAGCTGATATACGCTGGTTCTTT
>JAULKM010123848.1:0-20498 GCA_032355605.1 Rubia tinctorum | reverse complement strand
TTCTTCATCCTCTACTTTTCTCTCCTTCTTCACTTTATCTTCTACCACTTTGTAAGTGGCCTTCCTTCTTCTACCATGATTGTGAATGGCCTTATTCAATGATTGTATCAAAATAAGATCACATGTAAGTCTTCAAATCTTCAAATATAGTTTTCAATGTCTTCCAACAATTCCCTTGTTATACAAAATCCTCTAGAAAAGTAATAAAAGTACAAAGTCGCTCTTAACTCTCCTTAAAGAATTTCAAGAAAAAAAGCCACACATAGAGCATAAAAGTGTGCAAAAGTGAACCCAAAAAGTCACAAAATAACAGTGTGAAATGGACACATCAGGTGGTAGCAGATATTTGAAGGTCATTCGCAAGGATGATAGTAGATGAAAGCCATTTGCTAGGATAGTAGTAGACATTAGGCCATGACCCAAAAACATGGTAGTAGATGAAATCGAGCTAGAAAAAGAAGGAAGTCAAAGTTCAACACTCTCAAGATGAAACAGAAGTACCAACTGGAATGCTGGCATCTACTAGTGACCGGCACCAGTTTTCAAGCTTTAGCCGACACGACAGTGCTAGAGTCATCCAGCACAGGCTGTACCAGCTAACATCCATGCCACAGGCCCTTAGCCTGCATTGTATGGTGCAACAAGGCCCATGCAGCCTCAAATCCTTGTGAGGCTAAGTATGGACATAATGTGCACCCTTTTACCCCATGTCATTTTAGTTTCAATATTTGAAGAACAGCCTATAGGGTGTGAAGATTGACACGTCCGTGCCAAACATTTGCTCAGAAACAATTCCCAGTCGATGGCCTTCAAGTATTCACATGGCCCCACACCATTCAACTGATCAAGAAGTGCTTCCAATCGATTGCCCGAGCCAAATGACCCGGGCACAAGCATCAGAAGGAAAAAACAAAAGTCCCAGCTGACGATTCATGCCTCCTGGCACGGTCTATGTTAGAGACAGCCGCCACGGCAGTGCCAGTTAGCATGTCCCACGTCAGCCTCAGACAGCATAACCATACTAAGCATCACGGGTTGTGCCATCCCTCATCAAGCACGACCGTGCTCAACTACACGGCTTGTGCCGCTTTTGAATGCTAGGGATTTTTACTCCATTTTGGGCCTTTTTCAAGGCCCAAATTTTGTATTACTGTATATAGGTAGACATAAAACGTAACCCTCCCTTTTCTCTAATTCCTTTTCTTTGATTTTTCTTTTTTTGTCCAAAGGCATTGAATCCAATGAAATATTTGGGGTTAATTCTTAGAGAGTAGTTAACAAACTTGGGGTTTCTATTTGTATTCATGAGTTAGTGTTTGTTTTGTAAGATTCTATAGTTCTACCTATCTTTATGTGGGTATGATTGTTATATTGCCTTGTTCTTCATATTCTTATCAATTACATGATTGTCACACTAAGATTGGCACACAATGTATTCTACTTTCATTTTGGTGCACTTATTGATATCCCCCATGGAGGGAAACCTAGATGTATGCGGGTAACGATAGTATGAGACTGTATGTGTACGTGCATGTGGGTCACTGAGTTAACATAAGATCGACCATACACTAGTCTTAGCAGGTAAATTTGTCTGAAGGATTACAGATAGAGATAGTGTTAGTAGTAAACTAGTTTTAGTAGTAAACTAGGGTTAGCCTAATTTGCAACCTTAGAGCCATCGATAAGATTCCTATCCCTTTGTCTCTATAGGACTAGGAAGAATCATTCGTAGTGAAGTGCCTGAGATGTAATAGCACGGGGAAGAATAAGACCTGCGCAATGTGTTATGCTATTGTTGCACTTCCCTAATTACGTAGATAATGTCGATAAAAGAAATGTGCACACCCATATGTGAAATATACAGGGTAGCATTGACAATCGACAAACACTACATTTCATAAGCATTAGGATATGTTTATATATCTTGAATGTGATTAAATCTAGGATGAAAACATAACATCGATCATGTTACGCAAATATTACCCAAGTGCTAGAGATAAATAGTTTTACACTCTTATGCTTTTGTATGCTTGAAGTTTTTGATAAACCCCCTCTCCCCCCCAAAACCTGTTTGCAACATTAGTTATTCCTGACACGTGATCAGATTGACAACTCGATTGCGGCTATGTGTAATTAATTTTTAGATTCCTAGAATCTTTGTGGATGACCCTGGTCTTACCATTATCTACCCAAAGGTAGTATAGTTAGGAACGGGAGCAAAATTATAATTTTTTATCTTTGATCCTTAAATCTTGCATCCTCTCAAGTTTGTAATGACCCTGAGGGGAGGCGGGTCGACTTCCCAAGTAATTACACTACTCTATGGATATTGAAACTAATTCAATCATTGGCTTCAATGCTATATGCATAAACTAGAAAGTAATAAAAGAAGAGAGAAGAGTTATTCTCTTTCTCTCTCTACCTACTCTTTGAACTAAGAATTAGAAATTACGATTATGAAGGATTTCTACGAACCTATTAGACTAGTACGCCTTATATAGTAGGTGGTAATAGGACATATAGAAGCTCAAAACAAAGGGAAATCCTAGCAGTAACATCAGTATGGGACGTGCAATGACACAAATCCCGGGCCGCATAGCTCATGAAAAAGCACAAGGATCGTCAACTGGAGATGGTTCCTCGGCCTAACAGAGCATGCATCCCATGTAAAAGAGCACGGGCCACCGACTGGAGGGTGTTTTGGCTTTTTGAGCAACGCCGCCTGTACAAATGAACTGGAGCCGTGGACTAGAGTCAACTTCTTTGGCTTCTAAGGGTGCGACCATGCAATTGGATGCAGGGCACTGACTAAATTATGAGTTTTCATGTTCTGAGAGAACGGGCTACCTCTTGCACGGTCTGTACCAGTGTTCTTTTTCTTCCAAACTTTGACTTCTTCTTCGGTGCATCCCATCTACTTCCACGATTAAGCACGTGGTATTCGGTCTACTACCATTCTTGTGAATGACCTTCAATATCTTCTACCAATACTGCGAATAGCCTTTACTAAGACTACTCTGAAGTGTTATGAAGGATCTACAATGAAGATCACAAAATAGGATCTAGATGCTTGTAAGGAAATAGTAGCCATTAGATATAAAAATCTACAAATGATATATTTCGATAATAAAATCAACAATGGCTATCTGAACCCCCTTTAATATGAACCCACTGAAACCTACATATCAAACATACAAAAGATACTATCAAGTGTGCTGAATGAATTAGGAAACACATGCTTCTAGCGTCTCATCCACAGTTACAAACATCCCTTAGACTAGTTAATTTTAGTTTTGTTCTCCTTACTTTCATTCCTTGTAGTTGTTAGACATAAACCCCCCAATTATAAATTCCTAAGCATTAGCTATTCCCGTAACTAAATCGGAGTGATGCCCGATTGTTGGTTGTGTACAGATAGCTTTCAAATTCTATTATATCTATGGAAGACCCCGGACTGGCCACTGGCTATTCTATGCTGGTTAGTACTGACTGCGGGAACAACAATTAAAAATTCTATCTTTTAAATGTGCCCACAGGTAATTTGGTAAAAAGAATGACCCTGCGGGTGTGTGCCAAATTTTGGTGCCGCTGCCGAGTATACTAGTCTTAGTTAGATTGTTAGCATACATAACTAGTTGGTAGAAGTATTTTGTACTTTTATTTTTGTAGTTTTTTTGGCTATGTGTAGAGCTCTTTAATAGCTTTTCTTGTTTTCTCCAAACTTGTGTTCTAGCATTTCATTGTGGACAAGTAATGTATTGCTTCTAGTTTATGGTAAATACCCTTGCTACTAACTAATGAGCCTTACATTATTTACCTGAAAGCATAGATAGATGACGAAAGAGCAGGATAAGGATTAGTGAGAAAGTTCCGCAAGAGCCAATCATTAAGTTAGAAATAGAGAGAAAGAGAGATCATGGAAAAGGACAACAATAATTTGAGGGAGTTGATGGCTCCTAACTTGGAGAATCAAACCCTCTGTATTGTCTTCCTACCCATTACCCAGAATGTGACCTACGAGTTAAAGAGTCAGATGATTCATTGTCTTCCAACATTCCATAGAATGGCTGGCGAGGACTCCAACAAGCCTTTGTCATAGTTCCATTTGGTTTGCACATATATGAAGCCTTCGAGAGTCAAGACTATGATTTTTAGTCCTTTCCGCTTACGTCCGGACGCAAAAAATAACTGGTTGTACTACTTCCCGCCAGGATATACAATGTCTTGTATAGATATGTAGCCAGTTTCTGGAGAAGTACTTTCATACTTCAAATTTTTCTGGGTTAAAGAGATAGCTCTCAAATAAATCACAGCTTCCCAATGAGTCCCTCTATGAGTATTGTGAACTCTTCAAAAGGTTGTTACCAAGCTGCTTGTATCATGCATTCAAAGAGGGAGATTTAGTATATTATTTCTTTGAGGGCCTATTTTATGATGTCATGTAGATGGTGAATGTTGTGTGTAAAGGATTAATAGCCAACAAGAGCCCCAAAGATGCTATGGCCCTTTTTGAGGAGATGGGAAATGATACGTGCCAATTTGGGAGCCGGTCAACGACCAAGACATTGGAAGAACCCACTCACCCCTCAAAGCTAGAAGAGCAAGTCCAAGCCCTTGCATCAATGGTGAAGGAGTTTAAGAAGAAGAGGACTCACCAAATGAAGGTCTATGGAATTTGTAGCTTGGATCATCCGACTGATATGTGCCTGATGTGCACCCTATACCTGCATTAACCAATGCATTCAACACATTCATTATCATATTTTGTTTGGTTGATAACTAGTTTTAGTTAGTTTTACGAGATAAATGAATTAGACGCCCATTATTGGTTTTCTTGTCTAAATCCCAAGTTTTGTGTAAATAATTAAAACTAACTGACACTTTGTATTCGTGAGCACCTAGATTTTCCTTTGTGATCAATTAGGTTGTTCGGGAGTATTTTTACATCATTTTGTAGAATTCCATCTTTGAGGGAGGTAGAAGATATTTGATGGCCATTCGCAAGAATGGTAGAAGCTATTGAAGGTCATTATCGAAGATGGTAACCACCAATGAACACATTCCCAAGATCTTCAAGAAGGTTAAGGTTAGCTTCCAGTTTTGGATTTAATTGAGCATGTTCTTTCTTACGATAAATTCTTGAAAGTTGCATGCACAGAGGAGAGGAACAAACCAATTAGGAAGGTAGGAAAATTGAAAATAGGGGGAGTGGCTACTCTTAATCATAGAAACTTTCCTAAGAAATGTGATGACCCCAGTACCTTTTCAATTCCTATCTCCTTAGGGGGAATATTGGTGAAAAATTCCATGATTGACGTAGGAGCATCTATCAATGTAATCCCTTCTTGTCTTTATCAGAACCTAGAAATAGGTGAATGGTGCGTCCATTTTATATAGTTATTTTATGATCTTTTGTACTCATGTTGGTATACTTTTATGCTTTGGATACTCAATTTTACCTTGAATTCATATTATTAGAGTTGAGAGGGAATTTATCGCTTTTGTCACTTGTAATAAGAATTCTGTGAGACGAGATAATTGTTGAAGATTTGAAGACCTTGAAGGCTCCATTTTGAAGACTATGAAGACTTTTGAAGACCCGAAGAAAGGAAGAAGAGAATACTACATGAAGACCAAAGAGATAAGTCACTTGAGGGTAGGATACTCTGGCACTCGCGAGTCGTGACAGATGTGTAGTCAGTCACGAAGGTCACCTGCCTACACTTACTTTTTGGGATTTTTGTATTATAAATACTCATCACTTTTTCTCTTCTTCCCCAACTCTTTTTCTCCCAAGTTTCTCTGCGAAAAACCCTAGCTTTCCAATCTTTTCATCTTTGTTCTACTTTGATTCAATGTTTGAATTGCTTTTCTTAATTAGTATGATTAGTAGTAGCTAAACATATCATTGGGAGAAATTTATTAGGCTTCCAAACGCATGTCTTGAGACTTGCTTAAAAGTTATTTAATGCTTTATCTATTGTGCATTTATTGTGTTGAAATGGGTTGGGGAAATCATTTATGATTTTGGAAGTTTGAGTATGAGAAATGCTTGTATGATATTGTGTTAGGGTTTGATGAAAGTAATTAATTCTTCCCTCTTTGATATGGAATCCAAAAGCATGATTTAGGGCTTCTAATGTTGTTGGTGATTTGATAATTGCTAGATGAATGTGATAATGTCGAATTCGTTGTCATGTTTGTTTTGTGTAGCAAACGAGAGAGGTTTATGAGCGTTGAACGTTCTTGGCTAATCTCGTATAAATGCATGAATTGGTTCAATGCTTAGACATGGTGTAGTGTTTATAAGTGTTACCAAACTTGTTGATTCTTCGTGCTTAATTCCATTATTGGGATACATTTAGGCATTGAACGACTAAAGGGGTCATTAGTGAGGTTTAGCTAGAGATGTCAAATTCACTCCAATAAACTACTATCAAAGAAGTATAGAAGATTTATCTTCACAACAAGTAATAAAGGTGTTAAATATGTTATATGTCAATGATAGATAAAAGGTTTGGAAGCATAAGTCAATTGCCCCCAAGACTCTGTAATTCATACTTAATCTCGTATTAGTTATTGTATGCTTTGTTAGTTAACTTGCCTTTAAATTGTTAACTTAGAAAAACAAAACCCAAAACCCCCTTTTTTATGTGCTTTTATATATATATATATGAATATCTATATATCTAGCGTAGCATTTACCATTTTATGAGCAAACACTTGAGAATATCTCCTGTCTCTGTGAACGATCCTGACTTGCCACTAGCTATATATTTGTAGTTAGTAAGCAATAAGATCTTAAAAATTACATCTTTGAGAGATACGGTGACGACCTCCCAGAGAAAGTAAATGTATTCTTACTCACTCCAGTCCCATGTTATCATCCAAAAAATGTAAAGATGAAACCAACAATAAAACTAGCACATTTGTAGCAGAATTTCTATTGGATAATTATTATATGACACAAAATGGCTTGGAATTCACTTGTCCGTAAAAATTAATATTGTATAGAAGGATTTATTTTTCACTTGTAAACACAAATTTTGTAGTAATATTCAGTATTTTAATTATTCTATAGCCTATACCAACCTTCATAGGTGCATAGATTTGGAAAATTTTCTATCAGTTTAAGCAATTCAAGGATTGATAGGTTACACATTTGTATATAGCGTTAAACAAAAGTGCAAAAAAATGCTTTACTAAGTGCTTTGCATTACATCCAAAGTTCTTTCTCTTAATTTTGCATATTCTCATTCTTGCTCTCGTGCATAATATATTTACACCCCTTTTTAGAAGTTTTGGCCACTCAAGAAGACTAATCACATCCCTCCTTGATATTAACTTTCCATTGCACGTCGACTGCAAAAAATGATGACACAAAGGAGTTGAGCTCATACGATAATGTATTAGGAGTCACTGTTCTCCTGAAATACAAAAAAAAATAGGGAACAAACCTTATTAGCATAGCCTATAATATACTTTCCTAAATAGACCAATGTTATGTGGAATTGGAAACAACAAATAATGTATATCCAAGACACTGTTGTACTTGTGTTGCAGGAATTTTAATGTATTATGCAAGAAAGAGCCCCTGAAGGATTTCGAGGAGAAAAATCTTCGACGGTCTTGTCAGTAAGATCTCTAGATGAATAGTAAAGTAAATAGAATATATGGAATATGATGTGACGTAGCTGCCTTTATATGATGGCATATTCTAGGTGGGGTTATAGTTTTGTTTTCTAGTGGTAGAAGTATTAGGGTTTGGCCCAATGATAACTTTTAATGTATTGGGCTCGGTTGGCCCAATTATAATAAGTAATCGTCTAGCGTTAAACCTAGGCCTACTTCGTCCATGCCCAAGTTAAACGTTGATCTGGCTTGGTTACTATCAATAAGTCACAGTATATAAACAAGTCATATCATCTAACATTATCCGTAATATCACCCCACCATTATATAAATAACTATTCTAGAAAGAGTTTTGTACCTTGAAAGTGATTTTAGAGGTGTAGATGTATGTTGTAAAAGATATTGTATGATACTCGACACCTTATCTTGCAGTGGTTTAAAAACCCACCACCACATATGAGATTACTAAAAGTAGTATAGTAAGAGGTATGTATATTTAGCTGATACTTACTACGATTTGTGGGGATGATTAGTAGGGAGGGAGAAAGAAAAAAAGGAGAGTTTTGGGAGAAGGGGAAGGTTTTAGTTGTGTGGTGTGTGTGTTTCGAAGGTTCTTGAGCTTCATATATACCCAGGATACCATATGGTAATTATGAATGTACCCAAGTTTTCATTGGTTAAGCTAATTATAAAGAGAACATGCTAACAAGCTTCGTCAACAATCTCCAGCCACTTTAGGGCCCACGAAGCATTGGGGGATATCTCGGCAAACACCAGGGGGGTCTTCAACTCTTGCATGTCCCTTTCTCGTGGATAGGTCTTTCATAATGAAGTGCTTGAGACTTTGAATGCAACTATTTCTGTTAAAAAAACATTGGTGGCATGGTAGATGATGAAACACTTGATCGTAAAAAAAATTCTATTTAACAGAAATTTAAAACTTTAATAATTATTATACTAACCTCGAGTTGGAATGTGATTCATGAAATTGGACAATTATTTGTAGGTGAGATTGCAAATGTGAGAATTGTGGATGGAGAATAGCTATTTTTTAAATGGTGGAGGTACCCTGGTCTCTTAAAATTCATTTTTGCATTTGACTTTTTTTTCTTACGAAGGATGCACTTATGATTTCAAAAGCCTAGCTCAGTCAACATTACGAAACTAAGATGCATTAGTAGTGGAGAAATTTGAATGACGTAAAGATGATGAGGAATATTATGAGTTGGAGTATTCACCGACACCTTTGCCAAAATTGTTCTTATTTCAGATCACATATATTTTATTAATAGTTCAATTCTCGTGGTTAGGTGGATGGGTAACAATAATATGTTTGACTCACTATGCACAACTCTAATTTGCAGCAAGGAGTTCAGAGCCTCTCCATATGTTCCGATATCGGAAGGGTAGTTGGAAGTTTATAGTGTTAAGTTAACGTTCCCCTTCTGGTTTTGCCACCTTTATCAGACTTTACACTCTATGTATTGAGATGAAGTTCTTGGTATTTTTCATTCTGTAACTCTGCGTGCGAAAAGCTGGAATGATTCTGGAATTGGAAAATGGTTCAATACCAAGTTCTGAAATTGGAATTCCAGCACCCTCGCGTTCAAAAAGGTGTTCAACATCGGAATCATATTCGGAAAGAGTGCACTATGTTAGACTAGCTACTTTTATTGGGGTTGAACATATTATAAGATAAAAAATTAGTTTACATAAATAATGTTACATGTAGAAAAGAAACACAATTCATGATTTACAAACTCAGATTTCCGTGCATGTCCCGTTTTTTCCTTTTCAACTTCCTCTTGACAGTATTTCCATGAGAATCCAAAAAAAATCCCATCCTTGTGGTTATTTATTATTAGAAAACTTTCATCATCATCATCTAACTGGAAATCATCAACGTACGATTAGAGCGGGACATGTTTGTTCCCCATAATGCAATCCTCCATGGATTCACATTTATGGATGTTTTCTTTCCCTCCACAATAATCTCCCTATGTCTGTTTGTAAGATCTTTAAGTAAAACACCTGATGTGCCTGAGAAGCCATTACAAAGTGATCCACGTGAATCCTTGTTTCAAAATATCCAAAAAAATTAAGGCTTGGAGGTTCTAACCAAGTTCTAGTGCTGTCGTCCACCCAATCACGCTTGCCAACAAAAACTTTCAATTTCACATTATTCAATTCATATATATTTGTAGTTGTATCAAAATAAACCGTTCAATCGTATCTACTATTAGGGTCATTTTTTTTGGAACATGTAGCGCCTCAGATATCAATGACACATAGCTGTTTTGAGATACTTTTTTAGCATTCTGCTGCATAGTCCTGGAATCATATTCGTGAATTTCAAAATAACCGAAGAATGCTAGACTACGCTAGCTCCAACATATATCCATTCTCAACCGAAAACTTGAAAATTTTCATGTATCACTCAAAAAAATACATCCACCATAGGAACATCGATCTACATAATTTAATTTCATTAACTAGATGGACAATCAAGAGCACCATTATGTCAAAAAATGATGGGACAAAGTATATATCCTATCGACACAAAACCTTTACAACCATGGATTGAAGTTGATCCAATTTTGGGCTTCATATACTCATGAGGAAAATAGACTTAAAAATGCACAATCAGCTTATGGGGACACTAACATGGCCAGGGAGTGTCCCCTGACTGGAGATAACATTTCACTCATACATCAAGCTATTGAAGAGCCACAAATTTCAACCCCTTAATGGAGACATATTTGTTTTATGTTACATGAGTATGCAGAGGGGACTTTAACACCCTTCAAGGATTCGCAAAATTATCTTTCTCATTAGTTGACAATGTGTAGCATGCTGACAGAAGGAAGGTTTTACTACCCTCCACAACCGCGCAAGATCAGGCTTGACTCCCATTTTTTCCATGTCAAGACGTGACTACAAATCTTCCTTTGTTAGCCCATATGGGTTAAGCAACATCTCAATTATGCTGTCACGAAAGTTCTTCTTAGTATGTATCACATTAAGACAGTGCCTCATATCCATATTCTCCCAGTAAGGTAGTTGGAAGAAAATGGAACATTTCTTCCAACCTCCTCCAATGGGAGTTCACTTCTTGTATTTACCAAAGTCATTGTTAAGAAATTTGATTTTTTCATAGATCACCTCTCCTGTAATTGGTTGTAGAGGAAGTTCTTGCACAATCTCCCCAATGAATAACTTCTTTGCTTTTCACTATGTGTGATTTACCGATAAGAATTATCACGACCAAGATATATTGTTCTCTTACCATTCTCAAACTGCATAAAACTAGTATTCTTTTCACAACTAGGACATGAGCAGTTACCTTTCACTAAAAACCCTGATAATTAATTTCCATACGTTGGAAAGTCATTAATGATACATAACAACATTGATTTTATCTTAAAAATACCTCCAAAGAAACTATCGTATGTCCAGTTTTCTTCGTAGTTAAGATTCATCAAGTTATCAACTAACGATGCTATATTTTTTAATGGGTTTTTTAGGATTTGGAATCATTAATGATATGAAAACATACTTTCATTTCATCGTTGACTAAGAGGGTATATTGTAAATAGCAACCATGACACGCCACAAACTATGAGTGTTACTCAAATTTCCGAAGGGGTTCATACCATCGGTAAATAGGCTTAGATGTAAGTTTCATGGTTCATTGCCAAATTTCGGGTACATATCATCAATCTTCTTCCATTGATCATCGTCATAGGTTTTCCGAACTACATCATCGGGTTACAATTTATTAGCACACCATGTCAAATTCTTTGCATGATTCTTGTTTGCATACAACCGTTTTAAACTAGTAATTATTGGGAGGTACCATAAAACCTTGGTTGGTGTTTGTTTCATTGTCTTTGTAACAACCGAACCACTCACATAAATATTGCATGTGTTCAACTTGTACCATGGCTCATTGCATACTCTGCAATGATCTCTATCTATATCCCCTCCCTTCTATAAAGCATACCTCATTCGAGAAAGTTCCAACTTCATTACCATGGGACAGAGTGTCTTCTTAGTAGCCTAAACACGGTTGGGTAGAAGATTGTAGCCCGGGAGCAAATCATTTATCAATTGCAGCCCTTTTGTCATTCCCTTGTTGGAGTGGCTATATTTACCTTTCAAATTTATTATACTATGGGTCATGATCAATACAATACATTTTCAAATGTGTTTTCTTGTCATTGTATATAACTTGTAGGACCTCCGGTCTACTAGAAAACATTCAAGCTACATTCTCGGCTAAATCATCCAACCACTATTTGTAATCCATGAATTTCCCAGCACGTTCAGCTTAAACATCATAACATATATCTCCAAATTCACCATGCCAAATCCACCTCATATACAATCCTTCTAAACCTCGTAATATAAAGTGCTCATGCAAACCACATACCCACACATAAATATCCTTTTTCTAAAAAAATTCAAGGACCACAAATGAATGGGGTTTTTCCTATCCTGACATGATTAGAATCCACTTCAATAAATTATTCAACGAGTTGAACATACCCATACGATATTCTTAGATTGACTAAAATAGTACTAGCACTATCCATTAATATTTACCTACCACACATATACTGCGACAAGTGTTCAACATAGGTTCAATTATGAAAGTTATAAACTCACATCAATAACCTTGAAGTAGATAATATAAATAATATTAAATATTTCCAATAAACGTTTCACCAACAACCCTTCTTCAACAAAACCCAACACCTCCAATGGCTTTCATAACTATGAGTAGCCCTACAAAAATCCTAATGATAAAAAAATGTTCTAGCTGATTCCAAGTTTGGAAGCATATTTGAATACCAACATATATACAAAGGTATTTGCGCCAAGGGTGGCGTTATATGGAACTTATATGAAAGACGGTATTTCAACCGCCGTCAAGTAAGACAACATTCTGATGTCAGATCACTAAATTTCTGATTTAAAGAATAGTTCAATGTGAGTTCCTATATCGGTCACGGTTTCAAAAACTATTTGATTTACTAGGTAGTAATTTTAATAAATTTAACAATGATTTTGATATATATTTTAATCAGTCTGTCATTCTTATTGTGGAGTCCCACGAACATGTGCCACTACTATTTTTTAATTTCCAGCTTTGATCTGTGTCCTGAAAATAACTTGCAAATTGAAATTGACTAAACCGAATAGCTTAAGAAATTGTAATAAACCACTTCATTTTCTAACTAATGGATAAACCGGTTCCAATCTTGGAAGAAGTAAAAAAATATACAGTGTTCATTAAATGGCATTGTTTATTTTCCAGACCAATGACAGTTATGAAACCGCCGCCTATAAATGGGAGAAATACTTAGGAAGCCAGGTATGTTCACAAAAATCCAAAGATACACATTCTCAATGGAAGCACTAGCTTAAGTATCAGATCTTTCTCCCCGAAACCAATCTAGGAATTTATTAAAGGACTTCGGGAAGTGAAAAAACAGCATGCACTCATTCCTGATCACTGTCATTTTAAAAACATAATAAACCACATCACTATCCTTCAACACATAGTAAAATAGCATGATGGTTGTTACCGTAGCTCTTAAAGGTGGTCTCACGTGGTGACTAAACTTCCTATAACCATATCATATGCAATTCTCTAGTAGATCGTCATATATTACAACTAATAGGTCTAAAATTATTCAAATCATTCTCATCTCAATCAAAATATAACAGACCTACACTACAAGAGCCATGACATTTTACCTCGGCTTTTTGAGGCTTTTAACTTGGCTATTCAATTCTAAAAAAACTGAGGTAAATAATACAGTAGTAAAAAGTACATTTTTTTTACCTCGGTTCATTACTGAGGTAAGAAGTCACTGTTTACCTTAGTTTTTTTTCTAATGAACAGAGGTAAAGAGTATGACCGACACCGACCCGACATGTAATCGATGTTGGTTGTGGAAAGGGACGACGTCATCGAACGTTTCTTGACTAGTTTTGGTGAGATCGACACCAAGGTTGGGCTAGGCTAGCGTCAAGTCCATATAGCAAAGATGTATGTTTCATGTCACTATTATTAACAATGTAATCGAACCAGTACCAATATCATATTCAAAAATCTCATGATAAAAAATGTATCCCTATTATAGGCAATATCGGTACGCTCCCGGTTACACTCAATGGTCAAGCCAGTACCTTGTCGATGTTGAATGCATCGACATGAAAATTAATAAATTACTGAAAGAGAAGCCGATGTGGGCTCTGCTTTCGATTGTGAATATAAACCCAGATTTCCAATAATTGAAAACCATTGATTTTCAAATGTCAAATTAAATATAAAGCAAAATGAAGCTATGACTAAATCCTACGACAACATTTACAAAAAACAAATCTAGAATTACACGAACAACTCTTTGAATGAATTTTAATAAAACTCCTATTTGAATGCCACAAAACAGTTACAAATCAAAGACATCTAGCAGAAAACTAGTGAAAATACCAAGGAGATGTTGGACAACTTCGAACCCGTCCCAGTGTCGGTGACGAGGTCTTCAAAGATCTCAATCCCTCGACCGATAGTAAGTACACGTCTCCTCCTTCCGCATTTACTGGATTTGTGTATCTTCCCAAAGACGACATTGGGGTGGAGCTCGTTAGATAGTCCCGATGGTACTTATTCTTCGAGAGTATGGCTCATAGATCTGGTGGCTTGAGTTCATGTATGGAAAAAGCTTGTTTTTTGAGGGCAAACTAATGGTGGCATGAATTCATGCTTGTAGATAGAAATTGTTGATTGATTTAATGGTTGGATGGAGAAATGTGAAGGTTTGGGTTGGAGAGAATTTTGGATTTAGGAGAGAGCTAGAATTTGGGTGAGGGGCAATGTAGAGTGAATGAAATAATAAAGTTACATCATTTCTATAGTATAAGATTTTAACGGCTAAGATTAAACGTATTAAAATTATTGGCAAATTACATTTATAACCCTAACTTTAAGCTGAAAGTGCCAATATAACCCTGCAAATTGAGAAAGTACCAAAATAACCGTAACATTAGATTGAGTTGTGCAATTATAACCTTTTAGCACTATTTTGACATTGACTGGACATGAAATGACAAAACTACCCCTTGGCTTTCTTTTCCAAATCCTACCCTCACCCAACCACCGTCCACCATCACCCCCACCATCCATTCTTCTCTCCAACACCACCTCTTGCCATCACTAATTCTTCTCTCTGTCACTACCACCCCTTCTTCTGTCCAACACCACCTCCCGTCATCACCCATTCGTCTCTCCTGCACCACCCCCTCTTCTCTCTACCACCTCCCACCACCACCCCTTATTGCATTGAGATAGAAAAGTTTCCCTACATCATCACCTCGACTTCGATTCACCGCAAGTGGTGGCAGCGGCGGCGTTTAATCTCCAAACCATCTCTCTAACCGGAATCTGAAGACACTGCTTTGTAACAGTGTGTGATTGCACCGACGGAGTTTAGGGACAGATTGGTGAGGTTGGAGTTCTATCGACTGAGCTGATTACTGAACTAGCAGAAATTCGATTGTCGAGGTGAATTTTGGGGGTAAAGATTGGATTTTGAGAAAATAGTTCTTGAAGAGTCTGAGATTTGGAGTTTGCGGTGGAGTCCTTTATTTTTGGGGGTGAATTTTCCCCCAATTGGATGCTGAATGGGCCTAGAATCAGGGATGAATGCAAAGGAGGGAGTGCGCATTTTCAAAATTCGCACTCGGGTAGTTTTTTTGTTTGGAAATTCAAGAGTGCGCATTTCCATAATCGCACTCCAAAATAAAAAAAATTTTGATATGTAATTGTATCCGGAAAATGGAGAAGAAAAGAAAAAAAATGAAAAAGGTTTGGTGCGCATTTCAGTAATGCGCACTTGGGTAAATTATTTTTTTAATGTTAGGAAGATGGAGAGTGCGCATTTCCATGATGCGCACTCTTCAATAAAATTTTGTGGATATTAAATTTTATCCAAAAAATGGAGAAGAAAAGGAAAAAAAATTGCCGGTTGGTTTTTCCTAGCAAATTGTAGATTCATTTCAATAATGCGCACGTCTGATGTTTAATTTTTTTTATTGTTTTGTCTTCGTAAATTGTAAGATAAAAGAAAAAATTGAAAGATGAGCATTTTGGAAATGCGCACTAGTGGTGATATATTTGATTTTAATTTTGTTGATGTGAAAAATGGAAATGTTGCATTAAAATTTCATTGTTATTGTTTTTTCTCCGCAAATGAAGGAAAAAAGAAAAAATTGGGAAATTGAGTTTTTTAGAAGATGCTTTTCAATATTGCGTCTGTAACCCGAATGATTTTTTTTAATTTAACGGAAATTAATACTCTCTTAATTTAAAATTTTTGGATGAACGAAATGTAATACATATATATTGAATGTTTATTTAATCCATGGACGATAATAATAACGAAAACTGAATAAAATGAAAGACACATCATGAGCCAGTGAAAACATGTAGAACAGAATGGCAGGAGTAATACAATGTTAGTTGATTGTGCCTCGCTTGTGCTAATGACGCCCTTGACAAAGTTTTCCACATGTTCCACATGGAGGTGGACGAATGGTATGGGTTGTGCGTCTTATTACAGGAACATGTGTGGACGCTGCTAAGTCATCATCTTGAATTCCCTCTATCAAATCCTCCTCCATATCCTTTTCAGCTTCATCATTGAAATGATGTTGATGTTGAGGACCGGTAGCTGAATGGGATGGAGCAGTCAGAGACAAATGTCCCTGACTACTAGCTGGAGTAAGGTATGTTGTAGAATGAACCGGTGAAGCGGTGTAGTGTGATGGTCCAGCATCTGATGGTCCTTCGTATGTTGGACTTGCATGGGAAGGTCCGGCCTGAGAAGAACCAATGTCAGGAGCAGGTCCTGTACGGCACCGTTTTCGACCACCTTGTCTGTGCGGAGGAGTTGGACGGTGGCTCCTGATGTCATTGTACCTGACACCAGGGGGAGGTCCCTAGGGGTGCGCATGTGTATGATAGTAACGCACCCTAGAGGGCTCCTGCGCACATTCTAGGAGATGTATGGAATCTTCATGGAAGTTCTTGATATTCGTCGCGTAAGGTTGCGGACATGCGTCCAGATTAATCTCAGAGTTTAGTCGCATCCGGGACATAACCTGCATCTGCATACGGGAAATTAAAAAAATTAGAGAAAAAGAAATGCAGAAATGTGTTGTATTAATGTAAGGTCATCAGACTAATAAATACCATGTGCTCCATGGTTGCCCCATCACCATGAAACCCCTCTGTAACCATTGTGGGTCGTCCTGGCCGCTCAATCATCCTCACGGTGCTACAGAGGTACCACTTCACGTATTCCTGATCCGGGGTATATGGATCAGCTGGTCCCAGGATCGGGGTTATGTAGGCCCCCCGCTGCTCCCACGCCTGAACATGCGTGTTCAGTTCAATTCGCCAATTCACATTTGACCTTCCTCGAAGGCCTCTTGAATGCTGAAGTTTTTGTTCCTCCATCGGCACCAATTGCACCGGTATTGGTTGGATAAAACTGAATTGTCTGAGCACACGGTGAACATAATGTCCCTCGACTATGTGCCAGCAAATGAGGTCGACCATCAATAGCCAGTTGTTCCTACCGGCTGTGCAATATGGCGGCAGGTGGTTCAGAAGATGTTCTGGGTACGGCTGCCAAATGAACTGCCAGAGAAAGAGAGGTTGTTTTTAAGAAGCTGGAATTCAGTAATTTATGAAGCCTCCGTTACAAGGGGAACAATGGAATCGGATACCTGGTTGTCGCGTAGAACTGTCAGCTGGTCACGGTACACCTTGACAACATGCATCGGTGAGCGCGAACAATCATATCGGGTTCTCCACCTGCGAGAGAAAGAGAGAGTGCAGTGAAGATCATTCCTCATGTTTAATTAGCAAAAGATTGTGATCACCCAGCTTCAGGTAATTAAAGTCAAACCTGGACCCAATAGCAGCAATATTGTTGGTTAGTGGTCGTCGTCCTGCGGGACGAATACTCGGTATTCTCTCCCACGCCCACAACTAGAATGAGGAAAAAGTCATTTAAATAAGGTCGGTTTTCAGTGTGGAACACACGAAAGAGTTTATTTAAGTTAATATTACCTGTAGTAGGACAAGTGGGCCGGATATGGTTTTTGTCGGTGGAATTGCGGCTTCGCATAAGCTCCTGTACAAGTGTGCCAGAATCGCACTACCCCAACTGAAGTGATGTGCCGCGTCTAAGTCCATGATAGGAAATAGGTACATGAGAGGGATGCGATACCCAGAATTGTCGGACATAAGCAATCCGCCCAGCAACAGTAGGAGGAAAACCCTAGCACGTTGCTGACAGTCGACGTCTGTGGCAGGAGCGGGGAATGGACTGCGCAACACATCACCCAACCAAGAGGCTTTTATGCAACCTCCCTTGATGACATCCGAGGGGGGTGTTGCCCCTAAGAAGTCGGCGCAGATGGTCTGCCACTCGGCAACCCTCCTCCTCGCGTCAGGGCCTGTGATTGGCATACCGTCGATCGGTAGACCCCAAATCACGCTCACGTCTTGCAGCGTAACTGTAGCCTCGCCTACAGGGAGATGAAACGTGTGGGTCTCAGGTCTCCAGCGATCGACTAACGCAGTGATGAGCGAATGATCAATTTGGATCGGCGCTGAATCGAGAAGCCCATGGAAGCCTGCTGCACGAACGTAGCGCATGACATCCTCCGGAATTTGAACAGCCCAGCATGCCCCATCACATCGTCTGACCTGTAAAGCCGTGTCCTCCAAGTCACCATTGTATAGCGCCCGTGCCCGGTGTTCCTTGTGCAGATATAGTAGGTCCTCGTCGATTGGTCCCGGATGGTCCATGCTGCAACTGTAAAAAAATCAAGGCCGCATCATCAGTCATTGAATCAGAGAGATGACAAGAAGCACAACAGTTCAAGCAATAAAGAAGCATGATAAGAGAAACATAATTGGCCACAGTAGGTTAGATTTTAAACAAAGATCAAGTGTCACGGTCCACACAGTTCCCTATAACTAATGATCGAGACCAACTCTATACTACGAATGAGTACACTATGCGTGCCTCCGACCACGGACACCTCTACGACTGCCAGGGATTCTTTCATCCATCTGATTTTGTATCCTCCTCTCCGCAAATTGGCCACGTCTACGGCTACGAAACTTCTCAACATCGGGGACTAGCCTCCAATCTGCGCGTTCCCACAAAGAAAGATCTCTAATGGGCATGAAACCCGCACTGTATTGTGCAACGAAGGTTGCCGTGTGATATGCCTCGTGACAAAGGTTCATCGGGTCGTCGCGCCTTTTCCTGCAAACAGCCATGGCATGGGAACAAGGAAGGTTGAAAATTTGCCACTCACGACAGCTACATTGTTTCGTTGCATATCTCACTGTGTAGTGTCGTTCTCCGATGCTGCCGTCAAAGGACCTTGTTTGAACTTTGTAGATCTGCAAATTACGATCGTACACGCTCACGACATGTCTCTGGCCAGAGGTGTCGTTCCTCTCGAATTTCTTCCATATATTGCTCGGCAGAAGTGAACTACAAAATAGGATGCATACACAACATGTTAGATCTTGTCCGAAAACATGTGTACATGAACATGGGAACAAAAATGTACCCCCAGTTAGACGCTTCCGTTAATCGTTGGGCAAACATCGCGACGGTTCGCTCAAAAGTCGCGTTGATACACGCAGTAATCGGCAGATGTCTTGCCCGCTTCAGGCAATTGTTGTAGCTCTCTGACATATTGGTTGTTAGAATACCCCACCGGCGATATCCATCAAAGGCGAGACTCCATTTACACTTATCATGTCCTTCCAACCATGTCCAGGCGGTAGGTTCGAGCTCCTCCAACTCAGCCTTGTATTCTCGCCACTTCCGTTCCTGTCTAGCACTACCAAGCTGCCAGAGAAGATTCTTAAGATGCGCATTTTTGAATTTTCCACCAGACGCACTCAGGAAGTTAGACTGGAAATGCCTCAAACAGAAGCGGTGGTACCCTGTCGGCTCCATCCATTCATCCGTGTTCGTCATTGCATTCAGGATACCCGGATGTCGATCAGAAATAACACATATGGACCTGGAATCATTACCTACCACATGCTGACGCAGCCTGACCATGAACCATTCCCAGCTCTCATTTGTCTCAGCATCTACTATCGCATAGGCGACGGGCAATACGGAATCATTTGCGTCGTGCACAACAGCAACTAGCATCGTGGAGGCATACGCACCTTTCAAAAAAGTACCATCAACACTAATCACGGGCCTGCATCGTCGAAATGCTTCGATAGCCTGACCGAAGGCCCAGAACACAAACTTGAACTTCCTATAGCCGTTACCATGTACTCTATCAGGTACGCCTGCCCAGTCAACCACCGTGGTAGGATTGGCTCTCACCAGCTCAGCCATAAACGTAGGTAGTATGTCGAAGGATTCCTCCCAGGTTCCGAAAGCCAAATCCATAGCCTTCTGTCGACCGTACCACGCTTTTTTGTATGAAACGGTAATATTGAACTCCTTCCGCATATGCTCCGTAACATCTTTGACCCGGAATGACGGGTTGGCCTCAACCTGATAACGAATGGAGTGCGCTATCATCAACGATGTAACATTACTGTTACCATCTGATCTACCAGCACCAATACAAGAATGACTGTTAGCCCACTTGGTGATCTCCCACATCCCGTGGGAAGTCTGAATGCTGGCTCTTACAATCCATGAACAGGGGCCCCTACCGTCTACAACTTCCCTACATTTCGCGTACCATGTACGCGACTTGCTCTCTACAACCCGGTGTTCCCTGTTCATCTT